>JAABKJ010007174.1:10365-21208 GCA_011634705.1 Andricus grossulariae
GTCATCTTCACCTTTGAAGCGATAAATTCATCTCTTGGTTTCGGGTGCGTGAGTCTCACATTGAGTGGACTAGGATGATCAAAATCTTGAGAAAAAAAACTATAAAATTTTTTTTTTTTTTCGTTTATTTAATTAAATATAATATTACATTAATTTTTCGTATTTTTAACCCTTAATTTTTGTCTAGAGCAATTATATTATAGTTTAAGTGGCTTCCACTCTCTTTTATGACCATTTGTGCAATTTTGCCCCCCCCCTCTCCTCAAAATGGCATGTGACACTCCAAGGTCCGTTCAAATTTTAATGAAATTCTAAAAACTCTTTTCTCCTTTTTTTGAGAATTCTATTTTTTTCCTGTTCTTAAGAAACTTCCCCTTTTTCTCATTTCTTCGCCTAAATTGAAACTGAATAAATATAATCCAATGAGAAAAACCAACTATTCTTGATTTAAAGTTATTTTTGCTTAATGTATATTCTTTTAAATTTCATTTCGTAAAAAGTACACTATTTGGCTGGAAGTTTAAATTTTTTTTAAAGTTTATGTATTTTTCTAAAAAATCTTATTGTTTTGGTTAAAAATTCGTCTCTTTGCTTGAAAATTGAGCTACTTTGTTGAAAAAATTTGAATTTTGGCAGGAAATCGAACTATTTTTCTAAAAATTCGTTTTTTTTTTGGTTCAGAAGTAATTTTCTCTACTGAAAATGTAACTACCATTTTTGGTTGAAAAATAATATTTTAAACTCGAAAATTGATCTTTTCTGGTTATAAATTCATGTATTGTGTTGGAAAATCTCCTTTTTGGTTGTAAATTAATCTTCTTGGTTGAAAATTCATCCTTTTTGGTTAAAAATTATTCTGTTTTAGTTGCGGATTCAACTATTAGGTTGAAAATTCGACTTTTTTGATTCAATTCAACTGTTTTTGTACTTCAAATAAAATATTTTTTTTAGATATTGATTATTACATGTTTCGTGAAGAACTTACTATTTTCTTATTGCAGATTTATAATTTTAGTTGAAAATTTAACTTTTCGCTCGTACATCAACTTTTTTGATGACAATTGACTTTTTATGGTAAAAGTTCATATTTTCAAGTGGAAAATTCAGCTGTTTTGTACGCAATTCGTCATTTGGCTTGAAAATTCATAAATTTGGTAAAAAATTAAACTATTTGATTAAAAATGGGCTTTTTTAATTGAATATTTTTGGTTGAAAATTAAACTACATACTTTTGTAGCAAACTGAACTAATTGGTGAAAAATTGAACTATTCATTCAAAGGTTCAACTATTTTGTTAATAATTCGTTTATTATTTGTTCAAAATGAATTTTCTTATTTGAAAATGTATCTATTCCATTTTTGGTTTGAAATTTTTTCATCACAAGTTAAAAATTTAACTATTTGGTAGAAAATTATTTTTTGTTGTTATAAAATTCTCTATTTGATTGGAAAATTATTTTACATTGTTGAAAGTGCATCATTTTGTTTGAGAGTTTAGCAATTTTGTTAAAAAATTCGCTGCTCTTTCTAGAATTCGATTGCTTAAAAATTCTTTTTTTCTTTGATGAAAAATAGATTTTTAAACTGAAAATTTAACCATTTCGTTGGAAATTTATCTTTTTTGTTTGAAAATCACCCTTCTTAATAAAAATTTGTTATTCTGTTTTGCAAAACTTAACTATTTTCATAAAAAAATCGTCGATTTGGGTAAAAATTAATCTTTCTAGTTGAACATTCATCCATTTAATCGAGAATTCAGCTATTTTGTTGAAATTTCGTTTTCTATGGATCTTAACTAGTCAGTAAGTTTTTTTTTTGTTATTGAAAAATATTATTTTCTAACTGTTAATTCAACTGTACCATTTTTGGTTAAAAACTAATCTTTTCAGTTGAAAATTCGTGTTTTGGATAGAAAATTATTCTTTTTGTTTAAAAACTCATCTTTTTCGGCGAAAAATTCAGATATTTGATAACAAAAATGCAACTGATTTGTTGAAAGTTCAATTATTTTGAAGTGTGAAACGAAAATTAAGCTTTTTTGTTACCAAAAATTAGCAAACGTTATTATAAATGAGAAAATTTTGAATCATACGAAATTATTTGTCATAACAATGTTTTTTGCAATTGAATTTTTGCTTACTATTTGCAATTTCCAATTTTTGAAAAATGGTTAAATTTTAATAAGTGATGGTTTTTTTCGGGGAAAAAATTCGCTATAATTCTACTGTGTTCAATTTCAAAAGTAAATTTTTCTATGGTTGGAATTGTTAGAAATATTTTTATAAGAAAGTATTTTTTAAACAAATAACTATATTTGATGGTCATTCACTTACTTCAATAATTGGAAATAGTATAGTTGTATAGAATCATTTCATGAAAAAAATACTAGGCTTTACTAAAATTCAACCATTTTTAAGAAATTGGTAACAAGTGTCAATAAGAAAAAATTCAATTGCAAAAACTCTCATTAAAATAATTGTTTTCTGTAAGTTTTACCATTTTTTCATTAAAATAATCTTTTTTCTTTCAAAAGACATTACTGATAATATGGTTTCAATTCTTAAGATTCTAAAAATGCTTCTTTTTCTCGAAATATTTAAAAGTCAAGAAAAATCTATACCCTTTGGAATTTAATTTAAATTACCACTCCATCCAGTAATTATTTATTAGCAAACTTTTAACATCCTCAAGCGAAAAAATCCACGCACGTTACATGGACCGCGATGCGAGGTTCTGTCCACGTCCAGTTAGATCAGGCGTTAGCGCTCTAAATTCTTAAAAATAAATTAATAAATAAAAATAATTAAAAAAAGAGAATTTTCAATTCCAGTACAAAAATTTTCAATTAAAAAAGATTGGTAAAAGATTTCGGCCGCAGGAATCGAGCCCTTACTTTCTGGTTACAATCTCGAGGCGTTACCGCCTGATCTAATCGAGAGTTAAAAGACTCTCGTATCGCAGTCAATGTAGCACACATGGATTTATTCCAAGTTTTTTTTTCTAGAAAATGGCTAAAAAGGGCATCTTATGACTATAGCATATTACAAGTTTTTTAATGACCTGTACCTGTTAGGAGTATCAAAAGAAAATACCGAATTGTGTATTTTCTCCCATGTTAAAATATTGAACATTTGGAAAAGACGAAGGTGGAAGAAGGGCGAAGTAAAGCAGAAATTAAGAGGATGGATAGTAGAGGAAGGGTGAGGTAATGAGGAAGGTGATAGGAAGAGAAGTAAAGGTGTTAGGGGAAGGAAAGTAGGGGAAAAAAGGAGAAGATGAAGAAGTAGGTACACGCGGGGAAGTGAAGGAGAAGTAAAAGGATGGAAAGTAGGATTAGGAAGGGGTGATAGGGGAATTATAATGGAGGGGAAGTAGGCAAAAGAAGGGGTGTATGTGAGACAAAATATGAGAGGGGTAGATTTGAACGACTTACTTAATAATAATAATTTAATAATTATTTAAGAATTCTGTCTTACCGATGGACGTAGACGATAAATTCATCAAAAAATTAGCGATCCATTCGAATCTAGAGGACAAGTCTCAAGTTCGATGTTGAGGGACGCAAAGGTGTAGAGACGCCGGCAAGATGGCGCATCGTCGGAAAACTTTATTAGATATTTTCTTCAATAGGATAGAAATGCAAATAACAGTTGTCAAGTAACTTTCTACGTTCGAGGGAGAGAAACAGTCAGATGGAGTGAAAGAGATGCCAGGAGCAAAATGAGCAAAGCGTGAGAAGGAAAGCGCACCGAGAATGAGAGGAGGATGCTGACGGAGTACCAATATTGAGCCATGGTAAAAGTCTTCTCGTCTCAAACTCCGACACTCCACCCCCTAACCCCTCATCATTTTACCCCCTGCCCCACCCACTCACCTTCTTCTCTCTCGTCAGTGAATATTGCAGAATATTGCATTTCAGGATTCTCTTCGCTGGGTACAAGACGCAGTCGTTTGCATTAACCCATCGGCAGATGGAGATGAACGTGGAAGGGATTCTCCTTGATAAATAAAGATGGATGGAAAAAAAATTTTCTTTAAAAAAAAAATCAAAATAATTAGTCAAAGTAACCGCGCCTACAGAAAGGTATTTAGTAGTCTAAGACGTTGAGTAAGTTGTTCAAATATCCTACTCTCATATTTTGTCTAATGCACACCCCTTCTTTCGCCTATTTCCCCTATATTATAATTCCCCTATCACCCTTTCCTAACACTACGATCCATCCTTTTACTTCTTCTTCACTTCCCCGCGTTTAGCCACTTCTTGACCTTCTCCTCTTTCTTCCTTTCTACTACTTTCCTTTCCCTAACACCTTTACTCCTCTTCCTATCACCTTCCTCATTACCTTACGCTTCCTCTACTATCCATCCTTCTAATTCCTCTCTTACTTCGTCCTTCTTCCCCTTTTGCTTCTCCATCCTTTAATACTTCTTCATCCTACATACCTCTCTCGTCATTTAATCTACTTTCCCTCCCCTACATACCCCTACTTCCCTTCCTATCACTTCCCCTATTATCCCTTCCTTTACTACTTCCATCTTCACTTTTCCTATCCACCCCTAGACATCATGATTTTCCCTACTTATCCCTCGATTCCCATTTACTAACTTTTCCTCATTTCCGCTTCCGGAAGAAAGTACGACGGAACTCAAGGTATTTTGATAAATTTTTCAAGATTTCAGGAAGTATCACCAGATGTCATGTAATTTGGCGGGATTTCATATTATTTAAATTGATTCAAAAGAATTTATTTAAAAGAATTTATTCACAAGAATACAGGGATTTCATAGGATTGCAAAGATTTTCAAATATTTCAAGTATTGATAAAGATTTCAAAGAATTTGAAAAACGTTAGGACATCTTGGAAGATTTTAAGAAATTTTCAATTTGTTTAATTAATTTGAAGGAATTTTAAAGAATTTTTTAGATTCTTGAGAATTCTTAAAAATTTCAAGAAATTTTGAATAGCTTTAGAATATTTTGAGGAATTTCAAAGCATGTTGAAAGATTTTGATTTGGAAAATTTTAGGGTATTTTTGAAAATTCTATTCGAGTTTTTAAGAGTTTAAAATTTTTTTCAATGATTTGACGGGGCTTGAAATATTTCACAGATTTTTCAAAGGTTTTAATGAATCTTTTATTGCATTCAATAATTTGAAGAAATTTTAAAAGATTTTTAATATTTTAAAAGAATCTAAGATATTTTCAAGATACTCAAATAATTTAAAGGAATTTTTAAGGATTTTTTATATTAGGGGATTTGAAGAAATGGCAAAATACATTATAAGGGACCCTACATAAATTAATTAAACCCTTTCTTTCTGGAATTTAACAAAGTTAAAGTTAAACAAGCAGGTGTACTTTTAACAAAAAAAGATAACATTTATATCGTAAGAGATGAATTTTCAAAATCAAAAAGACGAATGTCCAAATAAAATATGTGAATTTTCGACAAGAGTTCGTCTTTTAATCAGGAAAGATTTTTCAGACAATAAATTAAAAAAGTGTCATGCATAATGTTAAATTTTCCAGTGAAAACATTAAATTTATTACTAGAAAAGACGAATTTTCAACAAAGTAAATATTTTTTTAACCAAATAGTTGAATTTTCAACCTAAAAGATTAATTTTTCACCAAAAAGGATAAATTTTCAACAAATTTCATACATTTTTTATCCAATAGTTTAATTTTTAACGAATTTTTCAAATTTCCTACCAAAGAGTTAAATTTTCGAACTAAAAAAGATAAATTTTCAATTCAAAATTTTTTTTTTTTCAATAAAAAAGTGAATTCAAAATTTCAAAATTGAAATTTTCTTTAGATGAATTCTGGCAAAAAGAGGAATTTAATTCAAATCATTTGAATTTTTAAGAAAAAAGGTAATTTTCAAACAAATAGTTTAATTATCAGTTCAGCCAAAAAAGATTTCAATTTTATATCAGAAGCAGTTGAATTTAACAAAAAATTACGAACTCTCAACAAAATACTTGAATTCTTGAATAAAACAGATGAATTTTCAACCAAACAGTCGAATTTTTAACAAAAAAAAATTGATTTTCTAGAAATTTTTTTTTTTAATACGTCTATTTTCAACAAAATAAGCTAATTTAAAAATAAAAAAAAATTAATGTTCAATCAAAAAATAGATCAGTTAAATATGCAATTCAAAAAATTAAGTTTCAACGAGAAAAAAGAACAAATTATCATCAAAATAGTTCAATTTTCATCCAACAATATGAATTTTCAAATAAAATGATGAATCTTCAACTAAAAAAATATTTTTCAAACAAAATAGCACATTTTTCCACAAAGTACTTAAATTTCTACTAAATTGTTTAATTTCTGTACTTATAATACGAATTTTCTACAAAAAAGTTGAATTTTCAACCCGAAAATGTGAATTTTCAACAATCAAGTCAATTTCCAAACGAAAAAGATTAATTTTTAACCAGATAATTCAAACTTGAACACAAAAAGATAAAAATTCGATGAAAAAAAGGATGATTTATAGAATAAAGAGTAATATTTTAAATAAACACTGAAATTAATTTTTAATACTTTTGAAATATTTGTTTAGAAAACTGGAAATTTTGCTTTCAAAATAAAGTGACGAACTATGTAACACTTTTGGTTTTTCAACCAGATAGTTAAAACTTGAACACAAAAAAAGGAAATTTCGATAAAAAAGAGATAATCTATAGAATAAAGAGTAAAAGTTTCAGTAAATATTTAAATTCATTTTTAATACTCTTTAAATATTAGTTTAGAAAATTGGAGATTTTGCTTTGAAAATAACATGTCGAACTATGTAAAATTTTCAACATAAACTAATTATAAAATTGTAGTTTTGTAAAACTACATCTGTTTGCTCTACCCCCACTACCCAACTTCCCCTCACGCAGCTAAGGTCTCACAAGAGTGCTCTCGCCGGCCCTTGCTAGCGGGGGTCCTTCTTTATCAGAAAAAATTGTTATAAAAAAATGCAGCAAAATTAGAATGAATGTAGCAAAAATCAGTTACAAATCACCGAATTCTAAGTTATTATTACAGAATTTTCTATAATAGATTGCAACAAACTTATTCTAATTTTCAGCTTATTAAGGCAAGTAACATATCGATGTATTAACAAAATTACATAGATTTGGACAATTATATTAATAAAAATGGTGAATATTTTCAAAAATACAGGGTAAATGGGCGGAGCCCATATGATCACAATCCACCTTTTTTTATCTACAGGAGACCCTCATGCTGACAAGGGTTAGCTGATCAACTGGGCGCTGCCCATTTTCCTTATATTCCGAAAACACGTTTGTTTGAATTCGCTTGAATCCTTTTAAATTCATTGACATTCTACTTAACTTAATAGTATTTTTTAAATCTTTTTTAATTTTTTGCAATTCAATTAAGTTCATATGAAATTCATCCTGGATTCTGATTAATTCATCCTGAATTCTTTACTTACTCCTAATTACTAATTGCTAAGTATGGCGAAAGCAGTTTCGCAAACTCTCAGCTGCGTGAGGGGCAGTTGGCTAGTGGGCGCTGCCCATTTTCGCTGTATTCAAAAAACATGTTTGTTTGAATTCCTTGGAATTCTTTTGAATTCACTCCCATTTTACCGAACTGAATGGTATTTTTCAAGATGTATTTAAATTTTGGCAATTCAATTGAATTCATTTAAAATTCATCCTGAATTTCTCACTCAATCTCAATTACTGATTTAAAAATAAAAAAACGTTTATGTTTCCTATTTTATTCCTCATGAGGCATAAAGGACCCCCCTGCTGGCAAGGCTTGGACGAAGCAGTTTCGTGATCACTCAGCTGCGTGAGGGGCAGTTGAGTAGTGGGGGTGGAACAAACAGGTAGACTACGATCAAATGGGCCTTGCCCAGTTCCCCTAGATTCCAAAAACCTCTTTCTTCACTTAAATTTGAATAATGACCAAATTATTGTTTGAGAGTAAACTCAAAATCATTTTCTTTGGAAATAAAGGGCGGAGTACTGAATTAAGAGTAAAACATTCCTAAAATCTGCATTTTAATTCTAATTTATGACTTCGGTCGAGTGGACTGGGCAAACAGAAAGAACGAGAGAGCGACCGAACGAGCGGAAAGTCTACTCGATTTGCTTCCGTATTTTCATGTCGAGAGTTTTATAACCATCACCACCGTGATTCTGTGCTTTTCTTCCTATCCCTTCCGTTGTGCCACCTTTATGTCCGGCTTTCTCTTCACAGATTTTATAATTAATTATGCTAATGCATTCGATTCCGGAAGTCAGACTTCTCGCATGCAGAGGATAATATAAAAGCAGGCACAACATCCTTCACATTTACCCTTTGAATATTCACATATCGCCCTTTATTATTTCACGATAATTAAAGCTCTGGATAAAGCACCTTTTAATTCGAAGGCTCCATTTTTTACCGCTCCACATCGTGTTGAGGCGGTGTACCGCTCCACGTCGCGTTTGGGCGGAGTACATCGCTTCGTCGCGTTAGGGCGGTGTACAGGCGGTGTACAAGCGGTGTACTCTCTGCCGCACTTGATTGCAATCCTCACGTGGATCTGTACAGCACCCAAACGCGACGGGGAGCTTTATACCGCCTAAATGCGACGTGACATGGTACACCGCCTAAACGCGACTTGGAGAGGTATGGAATGGAGGCTTCGAATTGTAAATTCATATAAATATAGGGCTCGGACAGACTAAAATGCTGAAGAAAAGTCGCAGAAAATTAAAAAGAAAGTTGCACTTAATTTTGAAAAAAGTTCGCATCAAATTTTCAAAAATAATGAAAAAGCAGTATCAGAAACTGAATAACTGTATTATTAATAACTTTATTTTTTGAGAATATAGAGGCCATAATTCTTATTGATTTCAAAATATTCTTTACACAATCCAAATAAATTTTTAGGTTAAACAATTTTTCAACAATAGGAATTCAAAATATATATAGGCGTATATATAGCAGGCGTTTAAAATATTTTTTTCTAAACTCTTCATCTTGTCTACTCGGATTATTTTCAAATGAGAAAAGTTTGTAATTTACATTTATTTACACTTCAGGAACATACGTTTTTAACATGTTAGAGCTAAAATTACTAAACAATTAAGGCTTTAAATTGAAGACTGTATAATTTTAATATTAAATTATTTATTTTCAATTTATTCGGCTTTAACCCGAAGACGAATTAAAAAAAAAGAAGGAGTTTTTAAATTAAAAAGTCGAATGGTTTAGAAAACGGTTGAATTTAAACTGGAAACATTAATTTTCAATCAACTACCAAATGGTTGGCAATTTTTAAAGAAAAGAATTTTCAAAAAAGTAATTGAAGTTTTAGCTAAATTGTTGAATTTTCAGCGTAAAAATACAAATTTTTTAAAAAAGAGAAATGTTTAACCAAATAGTTGAATTAACAAGAAAACAAAAAAATGTAAGCAATAAGACAATTTTCAGAAGGGAATTGAATTTTGTAAGAAAGTTCATTATCAACCAAGAAAAATTGAATTTCCAATAAAAAATTATGACTTTTCTACTATGAAAGATAAACTTATAATCCATAAAGAAGAATTTTCTATTTGAAAATATAAATTTTCAACCAAATAGTTGAATTTTCAGGACAAAAGGCGAATTTTTCAAAAGATCATTAAATTTCCAACAAAAAAGTTTATTTTCATGTAAGAAAATTTAATTTTCAACCAAAAAAGATGACCTTTTCATACAAGAAGGCCAATGTTTTAATTAAACAGTTAAATTTTAGACAAAAAAATATGAATGTTGCACAAAGTGATTAAATTTTCAAAAAGAAAGAGAAAAAGGGAAAATATTGTTGATACCTTATTCACAGTTTAAATAATTCAATTTAAAATTTTTCAATTAAGAAATGTCCGACTGTTGAAGCTTGTAATTTAAAGAAATTCAAACATTCGATACGGATTCATGAAATTAAAAATGGTTGTATTTTAAATCCAATTAATTTCAAATTTTCTCAGAATAAAACTTGAATGAGAAATCATTCATTTTTCAATGTCCTCAAATGGAATGGTACAATTTTTCTAGTTTTGAATTGCAATTTAAAATTTACATTGTGTTAAAAATTAAAAATAAGTATAGCGAACTTTTGAAGAAAAAAAATTGGAAAAAAGTCGATTAGTCCAATTTTTTTTAAAAAGTCACATATTTCCAAAGAAGCTGAAAGAAGTGGAAAAAGTTGCACGATCCGAGCCCTGAAATAATAAAATATAATATTTATATTTGAATAAATCTAAAATTTCTAAAATCTAAAATTTACAAAAAATTGGTTAGATGTTCACTTAGGTGATATCAGGTCTGAAAATGAATTTTCTTTTTTTTTCAATTTTTTTTAAATAAAAATTTAATTCTAAAAATTTTTTTTATCCCCATAAAGTATTCCTTATTTGTTGAGAAATAATAGATTAATTTTATAAACCAAAAAATTTGTTTTCCTGAAATAATATGCACAGGATTTCTTCTAGAATATAATGAAAATATTCTCCATAGTGAACCAACTTTTTTATTTCACCTTGCAGATTTTAAAGTTCACCTTGAATTTTTCTGAATTTTATTAGATTTCTTTTAATTCCTATTCATATAAGTTCAATGGAATTTTGTTCGATTCTTTAAATTTTGTTGAATTCACTTAAATTATTTTTAATTGATCTTGAATTCGTATCAATTTCATCGTAGTATTTTTAATTATTTTGAATTCTTATAATATTACTTGCATTTCACTGAAATCAATGGCATTTTTTAGATGATTTTAATTTTTTGCAATTCATTTCAGTTTATTTGGAATTCATCCTGAATTCTTATTAA
>JAABKJ010007175.1:0-21208 GCA_011634705.1 Andricus grossulariae
GTCAAAGAATTCAAGATATTCAAGGAACTTAAGAAATTCAGAGAATCCAAATATTGACGGGAATTCAGAACATCCAAAGAATTAAGAAAATTTCAGGGAATTCCGTGCATTTAGGTCATTCAAAAAATTAAAGAATTCCAAAGAATTTCAGGAATTCAGAACATTCAAAGAATTGATGAAATTCAGAAAAATCAAGGATTTCAGAAAATTCAGAGAATTCAAGGAACTAAGAGATTTTTAGAAATTAAGAGAAATTCAGAGAATTCAGAATATTCAAGAAATACAAGAAATTCAAAATAGTCAAGGAAGTCTAGGTATTTCCCATATTCAAGGAATTCAGAACATTCACGACATTCAATGATTTTGAGGGAATTCAGAGAATTTTGGGGATTTCAGAATATTTAAGAAATTTAAGAAATCTAGACAATTTAGAATATACAATAAATTCTTGGAATTAAAAAAATTTCAGGTATTTCGGAATATTAAGAGAATTTCAGGAATTAAGAACATTCAGGGATTTCAGAAAAGTCCAAGAATTTAAGATGTTCAAGTAATTCAAGAAATTCTGAGATTCCGCAGAATTTCAGGAATTCAGAACATTCAAAGAATTTAGGAAATTCAGAGAAATCAAGGATTTCAGAGAATTCAAAATATTCAAGGAATTCTGGGATTTGAGAATATTTCAGGAATTCAGAATAATTAATAAATTCAAGGATTTCAGCAAAATCAGAAAACTTTCGGTATTTTAGGGCGTTTAGGGTATTGGAAAAAATCTGAATATGCAAGATATTCAGGGAATTCAGATAATTTTATGGATTCCCGTGCATTTAGGCCATTCAAAAAATTAAGAAAGTCCAAAGAATTTCGGGGTTCAGAACATTCAAAAAATTTAGGAAATTCAGAAAAAGCAAGTATTTCAGAAAATTCAGAGAAATCAAAAGTTTCAAAGAATACAGTATATTCAAGAAATACAATAAATTCAAAATATTCAAGGAAGTCTGAGAATTTTGCATATTCATGGAATTCAGAATATTCAAGACATTCAAGAATTTTATGGGAATTCAGAGAATTTTGAGGATTTCAGAATATTTAAGAAATTTAGGAAATCTTGGGAATTCAGAATATACAATAAATTCAAGAAATTCAACAAATTGCAGGGATTTCGGAATATTCAGATAATTTCAGAAATGAAGAACATTGAAGGATTTAAGAAAATTCAAGGAATTTAAGATGGTCTAGTAATTTAAGAAATTGTCAGATTCCACAGAATTTCTGGAATTCATAACATTCAAAGAATTTAGGAAATACAGAGAAATCAAGGATTTCATAGAATTTGAAATATTCAAGGAATTCCAAAAATTCATGAAATTGAAAATATTCAAGGAATTCTGGGATTTCAGAATATTCAAGGAATTGAGAATAATCAATAAATTCAAGAATTTCAGAAAAATCAGAGAATTTCGGGGATTTTAGGGCATCTAGGAAATTTAAAGAATTCTGAATATGCAAGAAATTCTGGGAATTCAGAGAATTTGAGGGATTTCGGAATATGAACAGGATTTCAGATTAGGAATTTTTTAGGATTTCAGAGAAGTCAAGGAATTCAAGATATTCAAGGAATTGAAGAAATTGAGAGAATCCAAATATTTTCGGGAATTGAGAACATCTGAAGAATTCAGGAAATTCAGAGAGAATTTAAGGAACTCAGTTCAAGAAATTCAAAATAGTCGAAAAATGAAAAAATAAAGGACATTCAATACATTCAAGGAATTCTAGGAATTTAGCATATTCAAGGAATACAGAATATTCAGCGAAATCAATAATTTCATTGAATTCAGAAAATTTCGAAAATTTTAGAGCATTTGGAAAATAATTTAAGGAAATTAGAGAATTCAGAATATACGATAAATTCAGGGAATTTACAGAATTTCAAGAATTTCAGAATATTCCAAAAATTCAGAAATTTGGAATATTCAAGGATTTTATAAAGTCAAGGAGTTTAAGATATTCAAGAAATTCAAGGAATTCACAGATTTTCAGGGATTCAGAGAATTCAGAATATTCAAGGAATTCAAGGATTTCAGGAAATTCAAAGAATTTCAGAATTCTCAGAGAATCCCAAATATTCAAGGAATTCAGAACATTCAATTAATTGAAGGATTTCAGGAAATTCAGAAAATGTCAGATATTTCAGAGCATTTAGGGAATTTAAGGAAATTATTAGAGAATTAAAAGAATGCATAATATTTAGGGAATTCAGAGAATTCAGAGAATTTCATATTATTCAGGGAGAAAATTTAACAAATAATCATGGCATTAAGGGAATTCAAGGAATTCGTGAAATTAAAGAAATTCAGATAATTCAGGGAATAAGAAAATTCTATGCATTTCAGCAATTAAAAACACTCCTAAAATTCAGGCGATTAAGAGAATTCAAATGATTTCATGAAATCAAAATATTCCAGGATTCCCGAAAAATGTACGAATTTCAGGATTTCGTGAAATTCAGTGAATTTCAGGAATTCAAAACATTAAAAGAATTCAGAAAATTCAGAATATTCAAGGATTTCACGGATTTCAGAGAATTTAAGGAATTCATAGATTTGAAGAAATTCATGAAATCTGCGCAATTTGCTTTGCTATAAAACTAAAACTCCTGATTTTGAAGGAAGAAATGAAATTTTTCAATTTTTACGTTTTGAAAGCCTTGAATTTTATGTTTTAAGGCTATAAGATTCATGTTTGACCATTTTTCAGAAATTCACATACAAAATTTTTGAATTTTAAATGCTTTTAATTAAAAGTTGTATAATTATAGAGGATTCCAGTTTGCAATTACTTAGTGTTGAAAATTTCCAACTTAAAGCTGATCAATAAGGTTTAACATTTTTTAAGTTTACAGTTTTTAAATTGAAACTAATACCAGAATTCAAAAGATAAAAGAATTTCTCTTTATTCCAAGTATTTAAAGTCATAAAAAAATGAAAAACTCATTATTTGAAAAAGATGAAGATGGCAAGTAAAACGTCAAATGTATTTATTTCAAAAATATTAGTTTCCAATTATTAATTTTATTTTTAAGTAAAATTTCAAAGATTGAAAGTTGATTTCAAAGAATTTCATATATTGTCAATTGAACATTATTATTTTGCTTTTATACTTATGATGCGTTATTAACGTTATTATAGTTCGTTATTAACAAAAAAGGTGAAATCGCAACATTTTCTTAACACGTTAGCTTGGACTGTTACTTTCCATTAAGAGACAGTTAAAAAGTGTGTTTGACTTCGTTTTTGAAGCATAAAATAAGCTTTAAAATGAGCCCTTAGCAAATATTCTACGACAAATATTTTATGAGATATGAATTTGTTAATTAACATTGTGTGTTTTTCAACAAAGAAAAAGCACTTTTCTTAAACATTCATATTTTGTAAAAAAAAGTGCTGATTTTAATTTCGCTGAAATACCTAGCAGACTATGCAGCTTTATGGAATAGTATGTTTGAAATGTCAGCAAAATTTTTTACATTGTTAATGACAAACCGTTATAAACAACAATTTTCGTTTCATACTTACAGGTGCCAGAAAAATCTGAAAATATTGTATATAAACATTTAGGAATGTGGATTTTGGACATTATTTTTTCTAAAATTCTACGTGCAATATATTCGTTGCAAAAAATATTATTTAAACAAATTTTATAAGCAATTTCACAGAACTTTGCTGGCAGCTGTGAGTATGGAACATTTTTTGGTCATCACGATTTGTTATAAACAATGTGAAAAATTTTGTTGATATCTTGAACATACTTTTTGCTGAAGATGCACAATCTGTTAGATATTTCAAGAAAATTGAATTAAATAGATTATTTTACAAAATATGAATGTTTCAAAATCCACCTTTCTGTCATTTTTGGATTCAGAAAACCAAAAAAAAAGTGTTTTTCAAAACTTTGAACTATCCAATTTCAGAATCCAATAGAAAAAACCTGATCGCGATTTCTTGTGCAACAATGAGAATTCATTATCGCTTTGTCTTAACTGAAAAAAGCACAATGTTAATTAAAAAATTCATATCTCCTAAACTATTTGTCGTAGAATATTCGCTAAGGGCTCATTTCAAATCTTATTTTACATTCTGAAAACCAAGATGTCCTTTTGTATGTAAAAATGATGGAGCTTAGTTTTTGTTTGAAAAAATGTTTATAAAAATCACATAAATTATTTTTTAAACAAGTTCGTTAGTTAATCATGGCAAGGAATATAATTTTCGTCTGCGAGGAAACAGCCATTCGGGACATTTGTTTCAATAAATTTTTATCAACTATCTATATTATTTATGTTTAGTAAAGCTCGAAGTATGAAAATGCCTTTAAAGACAATTGTGAATCACTTTTGGTTCGAAAGATCAATTTGGTAATGAGAAAAACTCATTTATTGAGAATTTGTTTATCAAAATGTTTATACAAATAGTTAATGTTAAATAATGCTAAGTTTTTGTTATAAATTATGACTCTTATGAAAAATCTCAGAAACAATCGTGAAACAAACCATTTTTTCTATGAAAAGAAATACTAGTAGGAATTTGTTTGAAAAATTGTTTATAATGATAAAGTTGAATATTATTAGAATTATTTCTATTCTATAAGTGCAGATGCAATAATTCCAGCTGATATTGAGTTTCTTTCTGTATTTTTTTTTGCGATAAAAATTCACAAAGCTGGAATTGCCAATTTTATCACTGTATTTGTTTATATATTATTGCTCCGTAACAAAAATTGAAAAATCATTAATCAATAACTCAAAGAGCGAGCACAAAAAAGTTGAAACGGTTTCTGCATCTCAAGCGTTTAGACTTCCCACTACTTGAAAAAAATTTCAAATTTCGTGTGTAGAACAGGGAAAAATCGAAATTTGTTTATTAAAAAATGACATAAATTAGTAACAATAACAAGAAGCATGATGGTTAAAATTTTACTATTAATTGCATTTATTTTTTACCATCTCCTGAAATTTTCATCAATTTTTCATAAATATTCAAGAAAAGGATAATTTGTTAATCGAACGATTTATAAATGTTCAATCGCACATTGTAAATAAACAAATGCATTTTTCTCAGAAATTTCCATAACATGGCTTAATACCACTGAGTAGATTTTTTTCCAATACTAAGTTTTAATTTTCCTTTCAACGACAACAATCGTAGGCTCACTTGGGTAATTTATACTCAATTAATAAAATTATTGATAGAAAAATATCATTGGTCTATACATTTTTTAAAAGTTTTTTCCCTTCGTTAATATTGGATCTACTTCCTATATTTTTATCTAAAATAAAAGTACCTATTGAACATTTAAAAAATGTTTTAATTCAAATATTTAAGCGCAATCATTATCACTCTCAATCTGTGCATTTTTGAGTTTATCGCCTTTTGCCTCAATCCTTGAAGCCCTTGGATTAATCATCCTATAACAACCCTTGGCGATATCGTGCGTTTTTTAAGCGCATTTTTCCTGTCGCCGGTTGTCGCACGCTATTTTATGTAAATGCCGTATAATCGAGGTCACGAACCAGCAATAACTTCATTACTCTCACTAATTATGGGAAATTAGCGCAACTAATTGCACTGTCGGCTTCTCGATCGAGATTTAATCGATAAAAGCTGCGCGCGCTCACGCAGCTTTATAATTTATACACAAATAGTAAATGCCAGTTGATCAATTTGATCCCGAAATTGGATAAAAATGATGTGCAATTTTTTTATACATAGATACCGGATTATTTACTTGATCAGCAAATTGCGCATCAGAATGATCTGAACCTCAAGATCACTTAACTGTCATAATAAAGAGTGACAGATTTCATCTATAAATCCAAATATCTTCTAAACTGCCCCATCTACATAAAAAACGGTTCATATAAAAGTTGACCAGAACATAGGGGGCGATTCAATTGTACAATGTCAAAAAAATGTACTAGGGAAATCTTGTTTTTGTGATTTTGGTTAGGTCAAAAATCAAGGTCAAATGTCCAAAAGACGATCAGATGCCTTTTTTCTGAATTTACGTGGTTTTCTGGGTAAAGCAAACATTTAAGATGCTTTAAAAACGTCGATAAAATGCAAAAGTGTGAACCACTTTGTCGACCTCGATCTTTATGTCAATTTTCAAGGTCACTTAAAGGTCAAGACGATTTTTAAAATAGAAATCCCTATTTTAGGCAAGGGGACAATCAAGCATCCCAAACTTGAGAGGCAAAGGGGACTCACAATACTCAAGCACCCCAAGGGAAACAGAATTTACTACGTCCACATCCTTGTTTCTGGGTAACACTAAAAGTAAGGTCAAGGTGTTTCCATTTTTTGCCACTTTTTTATTTAAAAAAATGACGTAGACCTTCATAAACCTTGAAAAGACATTTGAAGGTCAATTTAGTCAAGGTCGTCGAAATTTGTGCAGCTTATCGTGTACTTTTTAAAGGCACCTGTAACGTTGAAAATGCTCAGAAAACCAGTGAATTTGAAAAAAAGCTTCTAAGCGCTTTTTAAATGATTGACCTTGATATGACCTTCTACAGGTCAAAATGAAAGGTTTCAAAATATCACTTTTCACGTACAATTTCATGTTCTTTACTAGTCCGTAGTCTAAAACAGGGATTTCTATTTAAAAAACTCGTCTTGACCTTTGAATGACCTTGAAGATTCACCTGAAGGTCGAGGCTCACAAGGTGGTCAAGATGGTTCACACTTTTACATTTTATCTACTTTTTTAAAGCATTTTAAACGTTTGCTTCACCCAGGAAACTACGTAAATTTATCAAAAGGGCATCTGATCGTTTTTGGGACATTCAACCTTGATTTTTGACCTCACCAAGGTCACAAAAACAAGATTTCCATAGTACATTTTTCACGTAAAATTTGTCGCAATATTCAAATCTGCAGTCAAAAATAGGAGTTTCCATTTCAAAAAATCGTCTTGACCTTGAAATAACCTCGAAAATTGATCTCAAGGTCAAAATAAATGGTACAGTTGATGTATTGAGGTACTATGTCCTAGTCTACTTCTGTATGGACCGTTTTTGATGCAGACGGGGTAGTTTGGAAGATATTTGGATTTATAGATTAAAATGGGTCACCCAGTATGCCATATTTTATTTTATCGAAAGATCATTAAGTTGAGAAGAATACTCGAATTACATAAATCTAAGGAAAAACTTTATGAAGGTGAAAAATATAATTTCTACAGGCATAGAGTTATAACCCAATATAGGGAAATTTGAATTTTTTACCCCGCCTGGAATTCAAAATTTTTTCAAATATTTTTTATTGGCCCCAGAAAATTGAAAATCTTCCAGAAGTGGAAGTCGGAACTAGATAAATCTGAAGAAATATTTTTCATAGAAATAAAATTAATTTCTAGAGTTGAATACTCGTTCTTTTTTGTTTGGAAATTAATTCAACTGCTTTGTAGAAAATTGGCTTTTTGGGCTTGATAACTCATCAATTTGATGGATTTTCTTCTCTTATGACTGGAAAATCTCTTTTGGTAGAAAATTTACGTCTTTTAGTAGAAATTTCATGTCCTTGAATAAAAATGTAACTATTATTTATTGAAAATTAATTCTTCTTAGTGTATTATATATATTATTATATTTTTTGTGAAGAATTCTTATTTTTGGGTAACATATTAGGTTCGAAATTGGACAATTTTGTTAAAAATCCAACAATTTTGTTAGAAAGTAATTTTTTTTTTTGCTAGAAATGTAACAGTTTGGTTAAAAAACTAAATTGTGGTGGTTGAGCATTCAACTATGTTTTTGAAAACTCGTCTTGGTTTTTGGTTTTGAATTTTACTATTTTGTATTTGAAATAAAAATCTTTTTGGGTTGAAATATCAAATATTACATTTCTCATTGAAAATTAATGTTTTTGGTTGAAAATACGTTGTTTTTTTTTGTAGAAAATTATTCTTCTTGGTTGAAGATTCACAATTTTAGTTGAAAATCAAACTATTTCGTTGAAAAATCATGTATTTTGAAGAAAATTCATCCTTTTTAAAATAATATTTTTTTTTGAATTAAAAATTGAACTAATTCAGTTGAAGATTTATCATTTGTGGTAAAAATTCATCTCTTTTGGTAGAACTTTCATCCCTTTGATTAAAAATTCAACTATTTCTTGTTCAAAGTTTTTTTTATTTTCTTCAAGTTTATTTATTTATGATTAATAATTCATTCTTTTTGAATAAGCATTTCATTATTTGTTTGAAAATTCAACTGTTTTGTTCAAATTAATTTTCTTGTTGGATATTCATATTTGCGGGTTGAAAATTGAATTGTTTTATAGAAAATTCGTCTCCTTAGTTCAAAAATTCATTTCCCTTTTGGTAGAGATTTATTAACTGAACATTCAGCTATTTTAGTTTTTATCTCTTTGGTTGAAAATTGTACCATTTTGTAAAAAATTTGTTTTTTAGTTGAGGATTAATTTTTTTTATTTTTAATTTGACTATTTTATTTTTTGTTTAAATTTTATTGTTCTTGGTTGAAAATTCAACTATTTGGTTGAAACAAAACGTTTTTTGGACCAAAATTCAACAATCTGTTGAAAATTCATTAATTTTATTGCAAATTTGACATTTTCTAAAACATTTTCTCTTGGTCCAAGAAAGTTATAAATCTTTCAGAAGTGAAAGTCGAAACTAGGTCAATCTGAAGAAAAACTTCCGTAAAAAAAATTCCACAGGCACAGAGATTTATAGCCCAATAAAGAAAAAATTGAATTTTTCTCCCATCATGAAATTCAAAGTTTCTAAAAAACATGCCTTGGTTTGGAAATATCATGTCAGTCATGACTAGCATACGACTTTCAACAAAAAGTATAATGACATTCAATCAAAATATATAAATGAATTTGTGTAAACATTAATTTTGGATCCGCAAAAGTCGATTATTTTGATCTGGAGTTGATAATCAGAATGATATGCAATTTGTTGATATCCCGGAGTTTACTGTGCGCCTATATGTGTATATAAAGTTTACCATACAAATAAAAATATATAAAAAAATGTTTCAAATTGCCTGGGGGGGGGGGATTATGACAAAGTCAATGACTTTCACCTCATATTTTATCATTTACGCGGGTCAACGCTGTCATATTCTGATGGTATGCGCGCATTCTCGAATTGTTAGACCGTAACCTAATCCGGCGGATGCTATGCAATAATCCCACGATTAAACGACTTATAAACGTTGCTACTAAAATTTACAATCCTTGTCCCGAGTTAATGGAATATGCCTAATAACCCATTAATGCCTCGGATTTCTGTCTCGGTTCAAGGCGTGATGATCGTTTTTAGTGCTGAGGGCAACCAGAAAGCATCATATATGACTTTTCCGGTTTTTCTGATCAATTAAAATCTGGAAGTACTTGTATTTCATTTAGAGAAAGTATCTGATATTGAAAGAAAAGGAATTTGATGACTAATAATATTTTATAGTTCTGATCAATATCTAAATATCAGCCTTATTTATGCACATTATAGACCATATTTAGTTTGGATAGTAAAATTTACACTTAAAAATATTAGGTCTGAGTTTCAAAAACATTAAAAATTATTTCGTTAATGATGTTTCCGTCTTACATGGAAAATAAAAATTACTTAACTTCAACTCCATTTATCAAACAGACAAAAAAGTTGTATTAACAATTGTAAGGAATTTTAGAAGAGAAAATGAAGCTTATCGAAAAATAAGAAAAATTTGTGCTTTTTCTTTCGCTTTAGACAAAAGTAGTAATTTTCATTCAATTTTGACTAACAGTATCTCATTCCTTCTGAAAGGATTCGTAAAAATTTTATTGGATATAGGTTTTCATTCAATTTTATGGGCTAATTCGAATAATAAATGATTAAATAATTCCTAAATATTTTCCATTAAAATGCATTGAATTAAATTGTACAGAATCATTTAAGAATTAAATTTGAAAAATAAAATTCGCAGGGTTATCTCCTAGATTTCATTAAAAATAAATGTGAGTCAGTTTACCTTGATTTTCTAATCAAGGTTTTTTAAATCATTCGATTTTTGAAAATCTATCATCAACAAAACCATAAAGCTGCTAATTTCATTCAAAATCAATGACAATCAATACTGAAATAGTTTTTTTTTTATAGTATGAAAGTCGAAAGTTTGCCACAAAATTTGGAAGTGTGAGGTAAAGTTTCGTATATGAAACTTTTTTATATGAATATGAAGTTAAGACATCTAAACGTGGAAGCCTATTTTAAAACAGGCTTATTTATTATGTACTGGTCTACCCATACGTTCGAATGAAGAAATTAAATTTATTTTAAATGAATAAAAAAATGGCGAAAAAAGTATAATTCTAAGAATAAATAACGACCAAATTTGAACAAGTACACATGTTCATACATTTATGTAAATATCTTTTGTTTGAAGAATAAAAAAGGTACAAATAAAGAAAGAATACTCAGATTTATACATCAATAACTTTTTTCCTTCCACATTACAAAAGTTTCTACTATACCACCTAAAAAACTAGATGTCGTACAGCATAAAAAATCTCATACAATCAGAATAAGCTTGCCTCGAGGGTTGAAATCTGATGATTGATAGTAGAACGAGCACAACAACAATCCTCAATGTTATTCTCGCCCTCAATTTCGACGAGGTGAGGTCCTTCTCGCGCTTCTGAAAGGTCAGAAAAATGCGATAAACAATAACCGATTATACATTAACAACCTCCATTTTGACTTGGCACAATTAAACGGATTCGAGGCGCGCCGATTCGCGGCAAAACACTACACACCTACGCGCTATTCCTCAGAGAAGAGCCTAGGGCAATTTCGCGTTTGTCTTATCTCATAACGAAAGACGTACGCAGGTGTACCCTAAAAGGGTGTGGTCCACCTATTCCTTAAAGCGGACATTCGTTGTTATAGAGGAGCGTACCTCAATCCACAGTGCATATAAGATACGATACGATACGATAGGATAGGATAGGATACCTTAGCAGGGAGACCTTTTCAAAACGCAATCGCAAGCGATCGGGAGAAATCGCTCGGTCTGAGATACATCGCACTATCCACTTTGGAACAAATCTTACAGATATCCGACAACGCCTACTCCGCACTAACTTATTACGCAATTATTATTGTGCGATGCATTGGTATTGCTGGCAGTCTCCTGTAATAATGATGCTGAGCCCCGTGGGAAATAAGACCTCTGTCGAGAGTCGAGATTTTGCTTCTACTCAAACGCGGATCCAAGCGTCGTCGATAAAAAATAGAACCATCCCGGAACCATGAAGATACGCCCTCTATTGAAACTGCCTATCTTTATGGATAACAACTTAGAACTTTATAGCCTTGTTCTGGGACGTTGGTTATTGTGGATGCAATTTCAGAATGATCTGAGTTTAAGAGAGAAAAGATGTACAACTAGGGCTGCTGAATTCCTGACAAATATGGTACCTTGGTCGAAATTTGGATCCTAGAACCTGCAGCTTCTTATAAGAACCTGCTTTGACGGTATTTAAACCTATAGCCTCTACTTCAAACTTGCAACTCCTAGAGACCTAGATAATGAAACATTAGAGCCTCCTTTGACTTTATTTCAATTTACAGGCCCTACTTTGAATCTTTAGAAGCTACAGTCTTCCAATTCAAAAAAATACTTTAACGCTTTAAAACCTGTCTCGATTAATGCTGACCCTACTTTGAATCTTTAGAGCCTACAGCTATGCCACCATTTTGTTCTGACTTCAAAAAGATGCAGATGTTCATTTTTTACATTGTCTGTTCAATGTAAAAAATAAACTACTACGTCTTTCAATGACAGAAACAAGTAATGACATAGTCTTATTGGCACTCGACGATTTGCAGAAGCGGCGTAGCCTTCTTTTTCTAGGTTGGGTCAGGGGCATGGGCTTATAATATTGAATGGAACAATTCACACACGGTATGATAGTATCATACTGCGTAAACATTGTGCATAAATAATAAATAGCATGTGAACATATATAGTGAATAATAAATAATTAACATATGCATAAATTTCATATTGCCAAAGATTTCACAAAGATTTCAATGTTTTCGCAAAGATTCCAGAAAGATTTTTCAAAGGTTTAGCAATGATTTTGAATAAATTTAAAATATTTTACAAATACTTTAAAGATTTCACAAAGATTGGAATACTTTCACAAAGATATCAATGATTTCTCAAAGATTTCACAATGATATAAAATATTTCGTGAAGATTTCGGATAGATTTAAAAGATTTCACGAAAACTTTAATTATTTCACAAAGATTACCGATAGATTTCAAAGATGACACGAAAATTCCAATAATTTTCCAAAGATTTCACAAAGATTGTAATGATATCCTAAATATTACATAAAGATTTCAATAATCTAACAAATATTATAAAACATTTCGTAAAAATCTCGAAAAATTTCACGAAGTTTCAAATGATTTCCTAAACATCTAAAAAATTCCACAAATATTTAGCAAAGATATAGGTTAGATGATAAATATTTCACAAATACTTCAATTATTATTTTACAAAGATTTCTGTTAGATTTTAAAGATTGCACACAAAATTTCAATGATTTTACAAATATTTCATAAAGATTTCAAAGATTTTTCAAATATTGCACAAAGATTTAAATAATTTCACAAATATTACCAAATATTTAAGAAATATTGAACATATTTCACAAAGATTTCTACAGATTTAAGAAAGATTTTATGAACATTTTACAAAGTTTTCATTGATTTCTCAAAAATTTCAAAGATTTCACAAAGATTTAAAATATTTCGCAAAGATTTCGGATGGATTAACAATATTTCATAACGATTTCCGATAGATATCCAAGATTGCACGAAGAATTCAGTTATTACCCAAAGATTTCACAAAGATTTCAATGATATTCCAACGATTTAAAAATGATTTCAATAATCTAAGGAATATTACAAAATATTTCAAGAATATTTTTGATATTTCTCAAAGATTTCGAAAGATTTCATAAAAATTAAAAATGATTACCTGAAGACCTTAAAAATTTCACAAATATTTGAGAAAGGTTTCGGATGGATTCAAAATATTCCACAAAGACTTCAATTATTTCACAAATATTTCCCATAAATTTCGAAGATTGCGCCAACATTTCAATAATTTTCAAAATATTTCACAAAGATTTAAATGATATCCCAAATATTTCACAATGATTTCAATAATCTAACAAATATCACAACATATTTTTAATATTTCGTAAAGATCTTGAAAAATTTCAAAAAGTTTTAAATGATTTCCTACAGATCTTAAAAATTTCACAAATATAATATATAATGTAATATATGTTAGATTTTGAAGATAACACAAAAATTTCAATGATTTTACAAATATTTCATAAAGATTTTACAAAGAATAAAAATATTTCGCAAAGATTTCGGATGGATTAAAAATATTTCATAAAGATTTGCGATAGATTTCGAAGATTGCACCAAGAACACAATAATTTTTCAAATATTTCACAAAAATTTGAATGATTTTCTAAAGATCTAAAAAATTTGACAAATATTTAGCAAAGATTTTGGATGGATATAAAATATTTCACAAGGACTCCAATTATTTCCTGAAGATTTCCGATAGATTTTAAAGATTTCAAGGAGATTTGAATACTTTCCCAAAGATTTCACCAAGATTTGAATGATATCCCAACGATTCCACAATGATTTCAATAATATGAAAAATATTACAAAACATTTCAAGAATATTTGAAAGATTTCTTAAAGATTTCGAAAGATTCCACAGAGATTCAAATGGTTTCCTAAAGATCTTAAATATTTCACAAATATTTAGCAAAGATATCCATAGATTTAAAAGATTTCACAAAGACTTCAATCATTTCACAAATATTCCTGTTCGATTTGAAAGATTGCACACAAATTTCAATGATTTAGAGAATATTTCAGCTAGATTTAAAAGATTTTATAAAGATTTCAATGATTTCTCAAAGATTAATGAGATTTCACAAGGATTTCAATAATTTCACCAATATTATAGAATATTTCGCAAAGATTTCCAAAGATTTCACAAAGATTTGAATAATTTCCTAAGATTAAAAAAATTTCACAAATATATCACAAAACATTTCGAATAGATTGGAAATATTCAACAAAGAATTTATCTATTTCACAAAAATTTTTGACAGATTTCAGAGATTGCACAAAACTTTGAATGATTCACAAATGTTTAAATGATTTATTAAAGATTTCTAAGATTGCACAAAGATTTTAAATATTTCGCATACATTTCGGATAGATATAAAAGATTTCACAAAGACTTCAATGATTTTCCAAATATATTAAATATTTTAGAAAGGCTTCAGATAGATTTTGAAGATTGCTTGAAGATTTTGATGATTTTCTAAAGATTTTTAATATTCCACAATGGTTAAAAGTGATTACCTGAAGATCTTAAAAAATTACACAAATATGTAGCAAAGATTTCGGATGGATTAAAAATATTCCACAAAGACTTAAATTATTTCACAATGATTTCCGATAGATTTCGAAGATTGCACCAAGATTTTAATAATTTTCCAAAGATTTCAGTGACATATCAACAATTTTAAAATGATTTCAATAACGTAACAAATATTGCAAAATATTTCAAGAAAATTTAAATATTTCTTAAATATTTCGAAAGATTTCAAAAAGATTAAAAATGATTTCCTGAAAATCTTAAAAATTTCACAAATATTTAGCAAAGATTTCGGATAGATTAGAAATATTTTACAAAGACTTCATTAATTATACAAAGATTTTCAATAGATTTGGAATATTGCAACAAGATTTCAATAATTTTCCAAAGATTTCACAAAGATTTCAATGATATCCCAGCGATTTTAAAATGATTTCAATAATCTAACAAAGATTGCAAAATATTTCAAGAATATTTTAAAGATTTCTTAAAGATTTCGAAAGATTTCATAAAGATTTAAATGATTTCCTAAAGATTTAAAAAATTCGACAAATATTTATCAAAAATTTCGGATGGATTAAAAATATTTCACAAAGACTTCAATTATTTCACAAAGATTTCCGATAGATATCAAAGATTTCAACAAGATTCCAATGCTTTCCCAAGGATTTCAATGATATTCCAACGATTTCACAATTATTTCAATAATATAACAAATATTATAAAATATTTCAAGGCAATTTTAAATATTTTTTGAAGATTTCGAAAGATTACGCAAAGATTTTAATGATTTTCTCAAGATTTTAAAAATAATTTCACTAATCCAACAAATATTACAAGATATTTCAGAAAATTTAAATATTTCTTAAATATTTGGAAATATTTCACAAAGATTAAAAATGATTTCCTAAAGATTTTGAAAATTTTGCAATAATATAGCAAAGATTTCGGATAGATTAAAAATATTTCACAAAGACATCAATTATTTCACAAAGATTTCCGATAGATTTTGAAGATTGCACCAAGATTTCAATAATTTTTTAAGAATTTCACAAAGATTTCAATGATTTTCCAAAGATTTCGCGAAGATTTGGAAGATTTAGAAAAGATTTCAGATTGATTTAAAAGATTTCACACAAAGATTTCAATGATTTCACAAAAATTTCCATAATTTCACCAATATTACACAAATATTCCGCAAACATTTCGGATCGACTTGAAATATTAAACAAAGACTTCATTTGTTTCACACAGATCTTTGACAGATTTCAAGGATTGCACAAAACTTTGAATAATTTCCTAAATATTTCAAAGATTTAGAAAACATTTCTGATACATTCGATTGATTTGACGAATATTTCAATGATTTTTCAGAGATTTCTAAGATTGCAAAAATATTTCAAATATTTTGGATATATGTAAAAGATGTCACAAAGACTTCAATGATTTCTCAAATATTTCACAAAGATTTCAATAATTTCATAAATATTATCAAATATTTATATTATATTTCGCACAGATTTCAAAAGATATCAGAAATATTTCACAAAGATTTCGATGACTTTCCAAAGATATCAAAGGTTTCACAATGATTTCAGATAGATTTGAAAGGTTGCACAAAGATTTCGATGATTTTCCAAAGATTTTAAATAAATCACAAATACTTTGATTATTTCACAAAGATTCCTGTTAGATGTTTGAAAAAATTCAAACGATCCGATTAATGTCGGGAATTTATCCGGCTACATGCGTCTATATGTAACTTCACACTGACACCTTTCCATGCAGAACGTCACATATAAGGTTAAAGAATATACTATGTTGGATTATTTAATTAAGAATGATTGAATTTTCAAGTCTAATACTAATTTGTTTAGAATTTAAAACTCAGCAATCATAAATTTGAACAATTTAGTATTACCCGAGTAAATGAAAAAAACCCATTAGGATCACGGACGAAGTCCTGCTAAATTACTCGGTATAAAACAAATCAGTACACTGAGAAAAATGGATTATACCGTTTATAATTTTAGATTCCTAAGTTTGGGACAAATATTTATAAATATTAGGCCGTACAATCTGAATGGTAATATTCAAAACCCTGTGTTATAAAACTTAATATCCATATTTTACGACTCAATATTTATAGATTGCTATCTAAATTATGAAATCCAAAATCATAAACAGTATAATATATTTTTCTCAGTGTATTTAAGGTAGTTGTCGTGCCCAAAAATAGTTTTCTGAAAAAAATAGATTCTATATGATTTAAGAATCAAAATAATATTACTGAGGATGTCAATTTGAAATGAAAACATTTACTTTTTAAAATAAGAGAATTACAAACAAAAGTTATGTCAACAATGTTTTATGCAATTGAATTTTTTCTTACTGCCGCTTCTTACCAATTTTGGAAATGATTGGATTTTAATAACTGATGGCTTTTCTCGGGAAAAACGTTCTTTACAACTCTACCGTTTCCAATTTTAAACGTGAATTTTTATGTGGCTGAAATCGATAAAGCAATTTTTTGTAATGAAAACACTTTTTAAACAAATAATTATTTTTGAAGATTATTTACTTATTTTAAAAATTACAAACAGAAAAGTTATTGTTATGTGAGGATTGTTTTTCCCACAAAAGTAAGCCATGATTTGAAATATTACTCAAGGCTATATTTATGAGATTAATTTATTCTAGTATCCTCAAGGAAAATATATTAAATACAGAAAATGGGCTAAACAGTTGAGACCTAAATTTGTCAGTTTTTTTACCAGAACACTTAACGAGCGGCTAAATTAAATAGATTCAATTAATATCGGATATCTTTAAGATTTAAAAACGCTATAAATAACACATGCAAGTTTCAACAACTTCAAATCGAAAATCATATAAAATTAAGTAATTTCAACTTCAAAAACCATCAGAGCTGAACAATTTAAAACCTTAACCTGATCAAAGTTGTATAATTCGTCATTTTAATTAGAAAAAAACTGCAAAATGTGAACAATTTCTAATTAAAACATACAAAATAAAATATATTAACATTTTAAACTGAAATGCATTTATTATTTCGCAAATCGAGATTCATTTACTTCAAACAAAAGGTTCTGGTTAAATATGAACCTAAAGAAATTTTAGTTTTAATAAAAATTTTGGTGAAAACAGTAAGAAT
This sequence comes from Andricus grossulariae, assembly GCA_011634705.1. Taxonomy (NCBI): domain Eukaryota; kingdom Metazoa; phylum Arthropoda; class Insecta; order Hymenoptera; family Cynipidae; genus Andricus; species Andricus grossulariae. The sequence continues at coordinate 17,680 of JAABKJ010007175.1, forward strand.
TTCTGGTTAGAAGTCAAATTTATCAGAACATCTTGGTTAAAAATAAGAATTTTTCTACTTAAATTGTAAAATAGTTGTTAGTGGAGTAGTTTTGGCCTCAGGGTAATTGATTATTATTGAAACATTTTGTTCAATTATTAACTAAGTTAATTCAATTATTTTAACCCCAAAGCTAGGATTTCCTGTCAGTTTATATTTAATTCAGGTTATTTTAACCAGATCAATCAACTTGAATTTAGACCACTTGCTGTTACCAAAAATTTTCGGCCTAATTTCTAAAGATTGAGTACTTCAAATTCAAAACTTAGTTAAGAAAGCATTGCAATTTCCTTCACAGAATTATAGTATTTTTTTTCTCGAAAATTCCCTGTTCCAAATCAGAATCATAGTTATTTAAAAATATTCCTTATTGCAAGTCAAAATCATAATTCTTTTGAAAAATTCACCGTACCAGCTGTTAATTATGATTTTCTTTCAAAAATTCTTTGATTTAAATCAGAATTACATATCATTGCTTCGAAAACTTTCCTGTTCCAACACAACATTATTATTTTGCTCGAAAATTCACCGTTCCAAGTCAGATGTACACTTCTTTTTCAAATCCAGGTATTGCTCAGATTTATAGTTCTTTTGGAAAATTCTCTGAAGGACATCAAAATCATAATTTATTTTCAAAATTCTCTGTTCCAAATCAGAATTATTAATCTTTCCTAAACTCGGTTCTAAGTAAAAATTGAAATTTTTTGGAACATTCACTGTTCCAAGTCAGATTTATAATTCTTCTTGGAACTTTTCTCTTTGAAGTTAAAATAATAATTTTCGTCGAAAAATTGACTGTTACAAGTCAGAATTATAATTCTTCTTGAAATTCAGATCAGTTGTATCTTTTGGGAGAAATTTTAATTGGTAAAACAATTTGAAAAAAAAATAACGTGAATTTCCGAAAAGTGAAAGTGGAAATGAAAGGAAACAAGTTACATAATCACCCCCATGATATCGAAACGTTGCAAACAGTTGACATATACATTATTAAACAAATCAAAACTACGCTTTTTGCAACGTTTTAATGCATTTTTCTAGCTCAATTTGACACTTGGGCAGTTTGAGTGAATACATTTTCTGGAAAATTACTTGTTCCAGATCAGAATAATAATTTTTTTCTGGTTTTCCAGCTGAAAGCAGTCATAATAGAAAATTGGCCAGGAAATTTTTGGGCCAAATAAATTGTTTTGGTACACCAATCACTTTTTTGTAATCACAAGCAAATTTGTGTAAAACAAACAAAAAATGCTTAACAAAACTATTTTGTTATCGTAACTGATTTTTTTTCTCAGCGTATTATCCACATTATCGGAAATGAAGTCTTTTTCATTGTTTGTTTCGTAGTTGAACAAACCACTAAAAAAAATTCCTCTTGTGTCAGAAGGATGCTACTTCACACAAATGGAATTTCCTCTTAAATTTAAGGTTGAAAGGAATTTCATTTGTTAAAAAAATGTCTTTTTGCCGCAAACATTAAATGTGCAACAAATTTCCCCTGATCTCGCAGCCAAATAATTCTCTTTGTATGAAAAAAATATTCAAGTGGTTCTAAACAAGACAAATAAGAGGACGATGCTTTTGTTTTGAGAAAACTACGGTTTTTAGATCTCAGATTTTTCAGATTATCTCAGTTTTCTCTAATTAAATTATAATTTATTATTGTTCAGGAGTACTTATTTTTATTGATATTAGTTAGTAGTTGTTCTCATGCATCCAAAGAGTTTTTATTGCAATAAGAAATTAAGAATATTCTTTAAGATACCTAATATTAATAAACTTATTTGACTTGACCTAGAAAATTTAACAATTTTACCGTGAAAACCCAAGAAATAAACGCTTTCTTTTTATCAATTGAAAAAAAAGCTTATCATATGATTTAAAAAATGTAACCTTCATTGAGTCTGATTTCGTACATTTTTAAATATCTCTATACTTTATGAGAAGAAGAATGTTAATTTTTTTTTATTATAAGAAAAACCTTTTGCAATTCTTCGCTCTGTATGATTTTTTTGCTGACTTAAGTTTGATAATTAAACTCATGATATTCTAAACATACAGAAACAATTATTTTCTCAATTTTTGGAAAAAATGGATTTATCACGTTTGATTCGCTCACACCTTATTTATCCTGACTTGGAACAGGGAATTTTAGAAAATAATTATCGTTTTTATTTTAGGACAGAGATTTTCCGTAAAGAAATATAATTTAACTCAAAACAGGGAATTTTTGACGTGGAACGGGAATTTTTCAAAAGAATTATAATAAGGATTTGGAAGAAAGAAATTTTGAAAAATCCCGCTTCCAAGTCAGAATTCGTGACAATTTGAAAGAAGAAATATGAATTATAATAGGATTTTTTTAAACGTTTCGTTGCGAATTCATCTTGCTTTAATTAGAAATGCAACTAATTGGTTAAAAGTTAAGCTCTTTCGTTGAAAATTAATTCTTTTGGTTGAAGATTCATCATTTTAATTTAAAATTAATCTCTGATTAAAAATGTAAATACTTTCTTGAAAATCAATTTATGTTTTTTTTTGTGTAAATTCAACTATTTGTTTAAAATTTTATATTTTTCATTTATAAATGAAACTATTTCTTGGAAAATGTATGTAATTTGTGGAAAATTTGTCTTTTTTGAAGATTCATCATTTCAGTAAAAAATTCGTCAGTTTGGTTGAAAATTGTTTTCTTCAACTGAAAATTTAGCTGTTCCATTTTTAGTTCAAAATTGATCCTTTCTAGTTTGAAATTCAACAATTTGGATGAAAATTTGTCTTCTTTAATTGAAAATTCCAATATTTCGTTGAAAATTCACGAATTTTGTTTAAAAGTAGTTTTTTTTTGGTAGAAAATTATATTTTTCTTTGCAAGGTAATATTCTTGTTCAAAAATTCTTCTTTTCGGTTAAAATGCAAGTATTCCAGTTAAATAGTTATCATTTTAGTTAAAAATTCCTCTTTTAGGTTAGAAATAAAATTATTGGGTTGAAAGTTATACTCTTTTGTTAAAAAGTAATTTTTTTGTTGGTTGAAGATTCCTTGTTTTAATTAATAATTTTTTTTAATGAGCTGTTTGATTGAAAACTTGTTTTTTCTTTGGATATGTTTTGGTTGAAAATTATTTTTTTTTTTAACTGAAAATGTAACTTCCTTCATTTATTATTCAAGTTTTGGTTGAAAATTTACCTTTTTTCAGCGAAAATTCAAGTATTTGGTTGAAAATTGATATTTCGCATTTATAAATAAACTATTTGTTTGAAAATTTATGTAATATGTGGAAAATTCGTCTTTCTTGTAGAAAATTAATCTATATGGTTGAAAATTCATCTTTTTGTCATAAAATTCAAGTATTCCGGTTGAAGATTCATCATTTCAGTTAAAAATTCATCAGTTTGGTTGAAAATTAATTTCTTTAACTGAAAATTTGAATGAAAAATTGAAAATTCAACTATTTCGTTGAAAATCGACATGTTTGGTTAAAAATCAA
>JAABKJ010007176.1:0-21207 GCA_011634705.1 Andricus grossulariae
GTCCGAGTTAAGAAGTGATTCGTCGTATGGTGGAGAGTCATTGTTGTAACGTCAGTCCCACCAAAACTTCTGTTACATGGCAGGGGGAAGGGGGGCAGGGAAAGGAAACCGAGAGTCGCAATGATTTTATATAATAGAAAGAGCCATTTTTTATTTGATAAAATATTTATTTCAAAATTCATGCACATAGTAAGGAGATACTATTTAAGCTTGAAGCAGGCCAAATCATTTTGTGTAAAGGATTTTAAAGGATTTTAAGAGATTTCAAGCGTTATCGATTGTTTCGATGGATCCACGGATTTCAGAGGATTTCGTGAGATTTTGAAAGATTTAACATAATTCTAAAGGATTTTTGAATATTATGAAGGATTTCAGAAATTCCGAGAAAATCTAATGGCTTTCAAAAGATTCTAATGGTTTGAAAATATTTCAAGGATTTTCAAGGGATTTGAAATGATTCCCACGGCTTTCGAAGATTCCAACGGATCTTGTATTATTTCGAATTATTTCACGGAAGTTGAAAGTTTTGAACCGATTTTTATTAAATTTTGAAAATTTCAAGGATTTAACAATATTTTACGGAATCTCAAAGAACTTCAAGGGATTTCGAGAGTTTTGAAAGGATTGTAAGTGTTTCGCCGAGAACTTAATCGTTTTAAAAGGATTTCAAGAAATAATTGTACAATATCCATGGGATTCAAAGGATTTCAAAGAAGTTCAATATGATTTAATAAATTTCATGCGATTTAAAAAATATTTAAGAGGATTCACGAGATATCAAAATATTCTAAAAGATTTCAATGTCACAAGAATTGTTTTCAAAACTGTCGTTTGTAAGAAAAATACAAAAATTCAATTTTTCGAAAAGAACCATTAAGAGATTTCACAATATTCAAAAATTTCAGGAAATTCAGTTAATTCAAGGGATTTCAAAGCATTTAGATAATTCAAGAAATTCATAAAATTAAAAGAATTTCAGAAGTTCAGAACATTCGAAGAATTGAGGAAATTTAGAGTATTTCAGAATTTTAAGAAATCTAGAGAAATCAAGGATTTAATAGAATTCAAGGAATTCAGAGGTTTTCAGATGTTTGGTAAATTGAAGGAAACCTGGAGATTCAGAAAATTCTCAAAATGTAAGGATTTTAGAGAATTTCAGAGATTTCAGAGCATTTAGGGAATTCAAGGAACTTCGAAAATTCACGAAATTCAGAATATTTGAAGAATTCCGGGAATTTAGAGAATTTATGGGGTTTCAGAGCAATAAAGGAATCCAATTAAGGCATGGAGAAATCTCAAGGAATTCAGAGAATTACGAATATTTAAAAAATTCCAGATATTCAAGGATTTCAAGTATTTCAGGAAATTCAAAATATTTCAATGATATCAGAAACAATGAAAAAAATGTTAATGATATCAGAACATTTAGGTTATTCAAGATATGTAGATAATTGTAGGAATTTTATAAAATTCAAGGAATTCAGAGATTTTAAGGAATTTAGGAAACATGTGAAGTTTTCATTGTTCTAAATATAGAACTCCTTATTTTGGAGAAAGAAATGGAAATGTTTACTTTTTTATATAATTAACTAAAAATGTTAAATTAAAGGGTGAAGTCCTTCTTTAAATTATAAGATTGAAATCTTGATAGATTAAAACAATTTAACTATCTTTACTGATACTAATATCATAAGTCGAAAAGTTTCAAGGCTCTTTTTTTAATCCAAGTATTTTAAGTCATAAAAATGAAAAACTTGTTAATTGAAAAAGATAATTGAAAAAACACAGTAAGTACAACGTCAAATATATCTTTTGAAAAAATATGAGCTGCTTACATTGGTAGGCTATTATTAGTAAGAACCATGATATACTGAGCTTGTATTGTACAGTTCAAGCTCCGAGAATTGCCGCTTTTGAGGCTGTACGAAAAACCCATAATTTCTCTTTATGAATTCCAGATATGATACTATAATATTGAACATATAGCAATTACATATATTTTTTATTAATTGAAGTCGCTCACGAGAAAAATAGTCCCGGGGTGTGATCCTCATTTTCTATTATAGACAATACTGATTTACAGAGAATTTTTTTGTTGAAAAATTGAATTTTCGCATTTGTCATACAAACAACGAAGCATTGTACAAAATACTGCAAAAATACGTTTGCTTATTATGAAAAGTTCTACAAAAAATACCTCTCACTCTTTCGTGCTACCTTGCATCGTTCATGAGGAAAATAAAAAAATTCAATTATTGTTAAAAAAAGGTGTTGCGGCTACGCAAATGATTAAGCTTGTGTTAAACTTACGTAATGTCCTTCTTCATATAAGAACTAATTTTTTTAAACTATTGGATTAATTCAGGAATTCAGACAATTACGAATATTCAAGGAATTCAAGGATTTTAGAGAAATATGAGAATATTGGGGATTTTAGTGCATTTATGGAATTTGAGGAATTTAGAACATTCAGAACATTCAAGGAATTCGCATATTCAAGAAATTTAGGATATTCAAGGAATTCAGCAGATTTCAGTGATTTCAGCGCAATTAGGTAATTCAAAGAATACAGTGAATTCTAGGAATTTCAGACATTCTGAACATTTAGAGAATTGACGAAAATTAGAATATTTAAGAAATATTTAATTTTGAAGAGAGTAATGAAAATATTTACTTTTTCATACGATTAACTGAAAAGGTTAAATTAAAAGGTAAAGTACTGCTTCAAATTATAAGATTGAAATTTTAATCGATTAAAACAATTCAACTATCTTTAGTGATACTAATATCACAAGTCAAAAAGGCCCAAGGCTTACTTTATAATCCAATTATTTTAAATCATAAAAAAATGAAATACTCGTTAATTGAAAAAGATAATTGAAAAAACACACTAAGTAAAACGTCAAATATATTTATTTCAAAAATATTAGCTGCCATGATATACTGAGCTTTTATTTTACAGTTAAAGCTCCGAGCATTGCCGCTTTTGGGGCTGTAGGGGAGTATAATTCCAAGAAGCATTAATCCTCACTCTAAGCGCGGTCACGCTTAAATGCGTGGAGAGGAATGCAGTTGACAAACTCCGAGCATTGCCGCGCGTCGGTGAGGTTAAACATCTATCTTGAAAATCGTTTTATGTACCTAGTATGCATTAAATGTGTACAAAAGTGATTTATGTTGGATAATTTCGTTATAAACCCGAGCTTAAAGGTATGTAAAACATAAAAACCGAATATTAGCTATGGTATGTTCGATTCTTAGAAAAATGTAAACAAAGCGTCAAAATGACAAATATTTCACTTCACTTTCAATGTAAGCTGTGCCATCTCGTGCAGTGCATTAATAATTAATTACAGTGTCGTATTACTTGTTTTTTTTTCAAACAAAGAGAAACTCAAATATCGAATTGTTAATTATAACCTCAATTTGATGTTACCCGTGTAATCTTATTAATTATAATAATACATGTAAAACGTCTACAAAAAACCGAAGAAAAGCTTTTTGTTACAGCAGTGAGAATAAATATTTGTTCTTTCGAAAAATGGAATAGAATTCTTGGAAATAAAACAAGAATTGACCTGAGTGTTGGACGTCAAGTGGGATTTTGAATTTTATTTTAATCTAATTTAGGATTCCTTAATTTCGATCTTCATCCATAGGCTTCAAATATTTGACAAAACGTAAAATAAACAATGATAACTTAGCTTTATAGTACATAAATTTGATTTTATATCATAGCAAATTTTGTTAAAGTGGATTGAAAATAATTTTGAATAACGAACATTTTCGCAATATTAAATTTTTTATATGTATAGTAAAACGAACAATTTGTTTGACTCAACAACTTCAAGATTTTGCCCTAAAAAAACCTTCAGATTCGGCCGTTTCGTTCCCGGCAATCCTCTAAGCATTAGCTATGTAATGCATCGGTTCTCGCGAGTGGCGCTAAAGTGGGGGTAACGCTCGAGCGAGAAATCGGGAAAGCGGCTATGCTCAGGACGGCAATGCTCAGAGCTTGGACTGTAATTTCAATTGATTGTAACGTTTTGATCCAACTTTGGATCACAAAAAATTATGTATACTGGTTTTACATGTTTTGAATTTTAATTGTTTTCATTGCCTCTAAAATGATAACGGTATACTTGGCCGTGTTCTTGGTGGTATTCATGATGGATCCAAAATAAAAATATCTCGACTTGAGTTGGACTTCATTCGACTGAAATTCATGTTCAATGCATGCTTGTGGTTGAAATTATTATGTGGGTGGTGTAAATGCCAAGTCGATTCGAAATTGTCTTAGGGCAAGAAGGGCGATTTAAGTCTTGGCAAATATACCGAATTTATTTGAAAGAAAATTACATTACTAATTTATGGTTAAGGCCTTTAGGCTTAAACATGACAGGGTCAAAATTAAAATGGCTTTCGTTAGTCAATTTCATTGTACATGATACTCTGAACTCTATAAACTGTAGACCCCACCGGCAGGGCCTGTCAACTCCGGGAAACAGAAAAGTTGGCACCTAACAGATGAAATCTGCTAAGGATTAAAATTTTACAACCGAAAAAACTTGTGACTTAGCTCACTTAGTTTTAAGTAGAAAGATATAAAATAAAATCTCACTCGCGGTGAGGGGTCAAACTTATGAAACGTCTCAAGCATATGTAGGTTATATCTTAATTTGGGCTGGGTAACCGAAGGTGAGCAAATTCGAATCATGGTCTTCTTGAGGGTTCACTTGTCGACGGCGCAGTTAATGGATTCCTCGAGTTTGGTCTGCGTATAGGATACATTCGATCAAAAGTACGAATTGAGGAAAAAGGACAGCCAACACCCAGTGCCTGAAGGTTATATTCGTTGAGTTTCACAAACTGTTCATTATTTGAGTCAAATACATGATCTGTTCTTCCAGACAAATCAGATAGAGGTTCAATTCTATCTTCGTACGGCCAACCAATGATGACATGAGCCCTTGCTAATAAAGTTGAATCTGAATAGAATTCAGTTACCCTGTTATCAACTAGTTTTCGTAAATTCCATGATTGTTCAGTATCTTTATATTTAAGTGTCCTGATAGAAGGCAAGATTTCGGTTCCAGGAAATAATTCCCAGAAACGATGTGATGAAGTTAATTCTGTAAGCAGAAACAGAAATAGGTGAATTTTATTACTTATGATGTGATATTAATTTAATTGATTGGATAGGGACATGCATGAAAAATATCTAGCTGTCACACTAAAAAATAAGGTTAAAAAAATCCCTATAATGTATGAATTATATTTTTTCTAGTTCATTTTATTACACTTTTAATAGAGGTAAGGTACCCTCCACAAAATAAATAACCAATAATAAAGCAACGGTATAGTTCAATAAAACTTAATACGTTTGAAAAGCACTTCCATAGTCAGGATTTTATACTTTTTCCATTATTCTCCCCTTTTCCCGTTTTTCAAAGAATTCTTTTTTTCCCTGTTTTCAAGAAAAGTTATAGGAAAGTGTACTATTATTTTTGGTTTGAAACTTATCTTGTTTCGTGAAAAACTCAAATAGCTGGTCGAAAATTGAACCAGTTTATTAAATATTCACTTTTTCGTTTAAAATTCATATTTTTTATCAAAATATCATCTCCTCAGGTGAAAATTTAACTATTTTGTTGAAAATTCATTTTTTTATTTGGTACGAATTCATATTTTTAACTAAAAACGTATTTATTACATTTTTGGTTAAAAACTGAGATTTTCAATTGAAAATTGGTCTTTTGTAGCTAACGAATTATATTTTCAAATAAAAAAATTAATCATATTGGTTGAAAATCCATGACAAATTTACCAATAGAATAGAGGAAAACGGCTAAAATGAAGAATAGCGTCCCAGCGGCGATAATCATTTTGGATATACTAACTCCGGTAGGGCGTCATTCATTATCTTCTTTATACATCTCAATTAAAGTGTGTCGGTAGAGATAACGTGAGATGAAAAAATCTTTTTAATTAGAATGGGTCGTACAAGCATCCTATCCGAAAAAATGATGTAACGATATCTAACATACATTATTGTCGGAAATCTGACTTGTTGCGACACTCGCTAAATATGACTTATAGTGCTCGCCCTTTTCAGTTTGTTTATCTATTAATGAAGATGACGAATGTTCTGTTCCATCAATTTTGTGAATTTAAACTTCCGAATAAGTAATTGTATTTCATGATAAAATTTATCTCTAAATGTTTCTAAACATTAATGGTAAAAGAAAAAAATGTTCCATAGTAGATTATTATTGTTATATCATCAGCTCATATCCCTTAGGGGTGAGCGTGACTCATTCCGTGAGGAAGGAATTGTACAAGGCATTTTAAGGGGGGGGGGAGTATAGATATTTAGATTGTTCTAAAATTTTTGTGTTGTTTATTTAAACAAAATGCTTGTTTCGAAACACCACTCCGACCCAGGTCGCTGATAAATCTCTCTAGCAATCACCCCAGACGAAGAGCTTCACAAAGGCACCATGTAAAGCTCTCCACTCGGGTTCATCAGTTTCCAAGATCTTTCGTTACAGCTGTCATTCACTCCACTGGCACTCTTCATCATGCATTTCTCATAAACTATTTATTGCTACAATTCTCTGTCTTGGCACACCTCTTTATTTTCCTATGTGTCCAAGCATAGATGAAAAGTATAAATGAAAATTTTATTTAACTTTTACGTTGATCGTTATACATAATTAATATCTTTCGTTCAAACTGACGTTGCAGTTGATAAAACGAAACCAGTAGATATCTCTATGGAATCTACTTGAATAATTGTTACCACAGTTCAGCCAATCCTGACTATAGTCCGTCCCGGACTTTAATAAAATGATCAGATCGAAAATGGAAAAATTAAATGAAATAACGTTATCATTAAACCTTTCTGGTTCCAAACCATGGACGCATATTTTTAGCTTTCCATACGCCCTGGTAAGGGGTTTTCATATTTTTAAACCCTTCAATATCACATATTATTATATCTATCATTTCGCAATTTTTTCACAATTGAAGATGGCCCTTTAAATTCGGAAATAGATGCTTTGGACGCTTCAGGAGTATTATCAATATTTCTCAACATAACATAATCTCATTCACAATACCCATTAGGTTTCTCACGTAATTTATCTACATAATTCTTATTATAAGTCTGAGCCTGTTCTATATTTTCCGCGGCAGTTTTCCTTAATCTTTCTAGATTCCTAATATTTCCCGCTTGAATACGGTCCTCTAAAAATTCTTTAACATTATGGATTGACTCACCCCTTTGATCAACTCCAAACAGCAGTCGACTCGGCGTATTCATAGAAGATCTACTGGCAGCATTATTAATACAATACTCAGTACCTTTTAAAATTTTCAACCAATATTTACTCATTTTATCATCGGACAACTTGGTCAACATTAGACGTATGATAGAATTTATTCTTTCAATTTAGTTAATTCTTATTAATCAATTCTCTTTTGGTTAATTAATTCTTAGTTATTCTTAGTTGATTAATGCTTTCAAGTTAGCTTGCGGAGAACGTGTCGCCACCTTGATATGTTTCATGTGATTTTCTGAATTTTTTCTGACTACAAGTAGAATTAGTCGCATAGAGTTTTACAAATTTTGTATACGTATCTATCAATAAGAAAATATATCGCTTTGATATTTGTACTCTTTTAATTAGACCAAAATGTTCAAAATGCATAATTGAAAACGGTACATCACCTTTCGGGATCATATGCAAGTAACCTTAGGCTTTTCCTGATGACGAAGAAAAGAAAATGCATTTGAAACAATTACCAATATGTTTTTCTATTTTTTCACGTAGTTTTGGAAACCAGTAAGTCCTATTAATATACTCTCTTGTTTTGAAAGGACTTAAATCAACCATTTTATCATGGTATTTGAAAATCACGTGTGTTTATATGCGTACCGTTTTTGATCCTAATTCTAGCACACTGAGAGATTCCATTCAAAAGGGTTGTCTTGGACTACCAAAACATCAACTGAACGACTTAGAGCATCGACATGTTGCATACGTGTACCTGATCGATGTTCCATCTGATACTCATAACCATAAGTTTCTAATTCGAAAACCCATCTGGAAATTCGCGGATTTATATCTTTCTTATTCAGTGCTTGTTTGAGTGAATTGCAGTCTGTTATACTTTTGAAAGAGATCCCTTGAAGATAGATGCGAAAACGTCGTAAAGCATAAATTATTGCTAGAATTTTCAATTCAAAACTACGACATCTACTCTCTACTTCTGTAGATCTTTTTCAGAAAAAAAATTAGATGAACTTTCAAATATTGTTTTTGCTGCGATAATGCTGCTTCAAACCCTATTGAACCAGCATCGCAATGTAACTCAGTTTTATCTCGAGGACTGTAGATTGATAACAAAGGCTTTTCTATTAATTTTTCCTTTAATATCTCTAAAGAATCAGTTTGTAATTCACCCATTAAAAACTTCGCATCTTTCCTTAGAAGATCGTAAAATGGTTTAGCTAATACAGAAAATCTTTCAATAAAATTTTTGAAAATATTGACAAATTCCCAGAAAGCGTTGTAATGGTAATACCGTTCGCGGAATCGGAAATCTTTCAATGGCTTCAAGACCCTTTTTCAAAGGACGTATTCCTTCTTCAGAGATTTCATAACCAAGATATTCTATTTTCGTGTATAAAAAAGAACATTTCTCAAGCTTCAGTTCCATTTTATTTTTTACCGAAATTTCGTAAACTAGTTTAATGAGATCTGAAAATGCCTCATTTATGAAACGCTGGAACGTAGAAGGGCGAGTTTTCAGTCCAGAAGGCATTTTCAAATATTCGTATTGGCCAAAAGGTGTGACAAAAGATGTTAATTTCACTGAATCTGGAGCAAAGTTTGTATGGTGAAAACCATCCTTCAAGTCAAGTGACGTAAAACATTTGTTCCCTTCTAAAACATCAAGCTGAACTTCAATTAATGGCAGAGGATAATTATCGTGTAATATAACTTTGTTTAAAGTTCTATAGTCTACACATAATCCTATATCGCCATTCTTTTTCCTAGTTAACACAATTGGGGAAGCGAATTCTGATTTACTCGAAAGAATTATTCCCCTTTTCATCAAATCATCTATAATTTTCGTTAATTTTATTTTCCCGTCAAAAGAGAGTCGTCTAAGCGCATAGTAAAAAGGTTTATTATCATTCGAAATTAATTCCAGCTCAACTTCAGTTTCAGGAACAGTGTGTTGTTCAGGTTCCAAGTATCCTATTTCAAATTGTTGCAGAAGTTTTTATTGAGTTTCAAAAGGTACCTTAGAATTAATGCTTAAATTCCTTAATTGTTTTTCGTCTATTAAAAAAATTTCAATATTCATTAATTCTTTATTTTCTTTCTTGACACTTTCTATCCTTTCAATATTTTCTATTTTTGAAAGACGTAGTCCAAATTTACATAAAGTATCTCGGCCTAAAATTAACGAAGATCGCATCGTACTATCATGAACTATAAGCAATGTAATATTATCTTATATCTCATCATAAAGTGTAATACAAACTCTCAGTTTTCCTAAAACAATCAAATTAGAACCATTAATTCCTGCATAATCTGTATCTGGAAAATTGACCTTTTCAACATACTGACCCTCTATGTATTTCGTTTTAACAAAACTCATCGGACAACCAGAATCTAGCGCACAGTCTAATTCAATACGGTTTTCTTCGTCAATATCCACGTCGACTTTATTGAAAAAAAAACCTATTCATTGGACTACTTTCCGAGACAAAATTGACAATATTTTTCTTTTTGAGACCTTTCTTGTCGATGTGACCCGGCTCATTGTAACTATAACAAGTTGTGTTTTTTGGTTGTAGACATTTATTTGAAGTGTGTCCTAGATTTTGACAGTTGTAACATCTGAATTGAGATTTCGATGTAACTTTGATATCAGCTGATTTTACATAATTTCTTGATTGAACCTTTCGCAGTTCGAGTCGAAGACTGATTTTATTAAATGCTTCTAATATTTCAGATGATGTTTTGAAGCACCTCTTACGGGCTACATTTCTTGACTGCAAATCTGGAATTCCATTAATTATATAATATACCACCTCGTCATCGTCCACTGGTAGTTGATTAGCCAGGATTAATTTTTTGTGGTAGTATTCACAACATGACTCGTTGAATTTCCACTTTCTTTCTCCAAATAGCCTTTGTTGTTCTAACCGGTTAGGTCGATGGTCAAACATCTTCTTCATATCTTCAAGCAAGTCTTCCATATTCATTTCAATATGTTCTGATTAGGAGTGAAACCAATTTAAAGCATTGCCTCTCAAGTTCAAACCAAGCAGAATTTTTGTAAAATTATCTTTCAGTTTATAAGTTGCACTAAGGAGTAGTAGGTGTTTTTCCCACTGACAGAAGTTGCAATCAGGTCGATTAGATTCGCTTGATAAATCACTGAAAGCTCTAATGTTGACGTTGGAACGAGAACTTAATGAATTTGCTGAACCTGTTATGGAATTTCCTTGAACCCGTTTTTGAAGTTGTAGTAACTGTACTTCCCGTGCGAGAAAATCTCTCTCCCTTCTCATAAGTTCCATTTCGCGTTGCATCAATGTAAAATCCGTTGATGAATTCAGCGGTGGTGACCGAAAAATAGAATCTGTAGGTATTACTCTGATCTGGAACAGTTATACTTGTTGTATCGATAAAGATGCTGCTTCTTCCGTATGCGAATCTATCTCCTCCATTTCCATCCAACAACCTGAGGGATCAACTCACTTCAATCAATTAATTAAATCAGCCTTATTTCCTACATTCAGCAGACCTTTTCTTTTCAAAATTTCTCACAACTTCAAAATCTAAAAATCACTAGGAGTCTTCGACCTTTTGTTTGAATTGAAATTAAAATTCAATGACGGTAGAAAATACCATATATTTTTTAAAAATTATGTGACAGAAATTCTCGTTGCTCTTTTCTAAAAAGATGATAGTCACAAACGTCAAATTTTCGAAGATAGTAAAAAATCACTTGTATATAATAAAACTTTGTGATTTTTTTTAATTGATCAATCCAAACTTATTGCACACAGCAATCTTCTGAATTGTCACAGCAAGAACGTCAAAGTACACAACAGTCCTCTGTCTTTTGATGACAGAAATTACGTTGAAGCACACAGCAATCTATTTCTGTTTCAAAAACGGCGTCTCGCAAAACGCCCCAAATACACTCCTCAAACAATTTTCTCAATTTCTTTAGCACACAGCTTTCTTCGATCCAGATGAGATGATAGAAAAATGTGAAATTTTCATTTTCAAAAACAATTATAATTGCTGATGACCAATACTCGAGCTCAAATCCCACATTTGATACTGTAGTAATGGAATTCTTGTATATTCTGAAGTAAATAACAATTCATATTGTATAAATCAAAAGTTTATTTAACTTTTACGTTGATCGTTTTTCATAATCAATATATGTCGTTCAAAATGACGTTGCAGTTGATAAAACAAAAACAGTAGATATCTCTATGGAATCTACTTGAAAAATTGCTACCACATTACTGACTTTGTCTATCAGCGTTTTACCATACACATTGCGCAGGTATTGCATGCCAACCGCGTTAATTTTAATCTTATCCTTTTCTTGGTATGTCCAGGTCTCGCTATCGTACAGCACAATGAGTGTAAATATATAATTATATATCACCATTTTAGCTTTATTTGATATATTTTGACTTCTGACAATGGATCCTACCCAGCCGATAACCTTCTCAGCCTCTTTTATACGCCTATCTAACTCCACATCTATCTTTTCGTCACTTATGAATAGGCCATCAAGATATATGCACTTATGAACTTGTTCCATTCTCTCATCACTCAGGACAATGTTGTACCCATGTTTTATTTGATAAAATATTTATTTCAAAACTCATGCTCATAGGAAGAAGATACTCTGTAGGTTTTGAAGCAGGCCAAATTATTTTGTGCAAAGGATATTAAGGGGTTTTGAAGGATTCTAAGAGATTTCTAGCGTTATCGATTGTTTAAATGGATCCACGAATTTTAGAGGATTTCGTGAAATTTTAAAAGATTTAACGGGATTCTAAAGGATTTTCGAATATTATAAAGGATTTCAGAAATTTCGAAAAAATCTAATGGCTTTAAAAATATGCTAATGGTTTTAAAATATTTTACGGATTTTGAAGAGATTTCAAAAGATTCCCACGGATTTTCAACGATTCCAACGGATCTCGTAATGTTTTGAATTATTTCACGGAAGTTCAAAGTTTTGAACGGATTTTTAATAAATTTTTAAAATTTCGAGGAATCAAAAATATTTCACGGAATTTCAAAGAACTTCAAGGGATTTCCAGAGTTTTAAAAGGATTGTAAGTATTTTGCCGAAAGCCTAATCGTTTTAAAAGGATTTCAATAAATAATTGTACAATATCCATGGGATTCAAAGGATTTTAAAGAACATGAATATGATTTGATAAATTTAATGCGATTTGAGAAATATTTAAAAGGATTCACGGGATATCAAAATATTCGCAAACATTTCAATGTCACAAGAATTGCTTTCAAAACTACCGTTTGTTAGAAAAATACAAAAATTCAATTCTTCGAAAATAAAAATTAAGAGATTTCACAATATTCAAAGATTACGGAAAATTCAGTGAATTTAAGGGACTTCCAAGCATTTAGATAATTAAAAAAACTCAGAAAATTAAAAGAATTTCAGAAATTCAGAACATTCGAAGAATTGAGGAAATTTAGAATATTCCAGTATTTCAGGAAATTCAGAGAAATCAAGGAGTTTATATAATTCAAGTAATTCAGATATTTTCAGAAATTTTCAGAATTCAGAGATTTTAAAGGAATTCAGGGAATCTGTAAAGTTTTCATTGAACCTAATATAAAACTCCTTATTTTTAAGGAAGAAATGAAAATGCTTACTTTTTTCTATAATTAACTAAGAAGGTTATAGTAAAGGGTAAAGTCCTTTAAATACTAATATCATTAGTCAAAAAGGTTCAAGTATTTTTCTTGATTCCAAGTATTTTGAGTCATAAAAAATAAAAGACTTGTTAACTGAAAAAATAATTGAAAATACACAATAAGTAAAACGTAAAATATATTTATTTCAAAAATATTAGCTGCTTACACTGGTAGGCTACTATTAGTTAGAGCAATAACATACTGAGCTTTTATTGTAATTTCAATTGATAGTAACGTTTTGATCCAACTTTGGATCACAAAAAATTATATATATTGGTTTAACATTTTTGAAATTTAATTGTTTTCATTTCCTCTAAAATGATAACGGTATGCATGACCGTATTCTTGATGGTATTCTTGATGGATCCAGAGTAAAAATATTTCGACTTGAGTTGGACTTCATTTGACTGATATTCGTTTTATAGACGGCTATGTTCAGCCAGCGGACAGGAATCAGACTAAGAATCTTATGTTTTCAGTTGAAATTATTATAGATGTGGTGTACATGCCAAGTCGATTCGAAATTGTCTCAGGACAAGAAGTGTGATTTTAAGTCTTGACAAATATACCGAATTTATTTGAAAGAAAATTACATTACTCATTTATGGTTAAGGCCTTTAGGGATTAGGCTTAAGCATGACAGGGTCAAAATTACAAAGGCTTTTGTTGGTAAATTACATTGTACATGATACTCTGACCTCTATAAACTGTAAACCCAACCGGCAGCCCAATGGGCACGAAATTTAAGAGCGTAATTGGAACGTCCTAAAAACGTTTCTTGGACGTACAAGACAAAGGGTGTTATTTGAATGTTTCAAAAACTGTCATAAGTCAGACCAAATAATGTTTTGAAAACGTTCCATGTTCCAAATACGTCCTCAAAATGACTCTGGAACATTGTATGTTCAAGGAACGTTATTTGGACTGATTGAGGACGTTTTTAAAACGTTTTAATAACGTTTCTGGACATTTGTACCCACCGGCAGGGCCTGTCAACTCTAGGAAACACAGAAGTTGGCACCTAACAGATGACATATGCTAAGGATTAAAATTTTGCAAGCGAAAAAACTTGTGACTTAGCTCACTTAGTTTTTATTAAAGAGATATCAAATAAAATCTCACTCGCGGTGAGGGGTCAAACTTAGAAAACATCTCAAGCATATGTAGGTTATATCTTAACTTGAGCTAAGTAACCGAAGGTGAGCCAATTGGAATCATGGTCTTCTTGAGGGTTCACTTGTGGACGGCGTGGTTAGCGGATTCTTCGAGTTTGGTCTGCGTATAGGATATATTTCATCAAAAGTACGAGTTGATGAAATATATCCTATACGCAGACCAAACTCGAGGAATCCATTAACCAGGCCGTCGACAAAGTGAACCCTCAAGAAGTCCATGATTCGAATTGGCTCACCTTCGGTTACTCAGCCCAAATTAAGATATAACCTACATATGCTTGAGATGTTTTCTAAGTTTGACAAGTTTTTTCGGTTGTAAAACTTTAATCCGTAGCAGATGTCATCTGTTAGGTGCCAACTTTTCTGAAGGTTATATTCGTTGAGTTTTACAAACTGTTTCTTGTTTGAGTCAAATACGTGATCTGTTCTGCCAGCCAAATCAGATATAGGTTCGATTCTATCTTCGTAGGGCCATCCAATGATGACATGAGCCCTTGCTAATAAAGTTGAATCTGAATAGAATTCAGTTACCCTGTTATCAACGAGTTTTCGTAAATTCCATGATTGTTCCGTATCATTATATTCAAGTGTCCTGATAGAGGGTAAGATTTCGGTTCCAGGAAATAATTCCCAAAAACGATGGGATGAACTTAATTCTGTAAGCAAAAACAGAAATAGGTGAATTTTATTACTTATATTATAATATTAGTTAAAATTATTGAAAAGGGACATGCATGCACAATATTCAGCTGTCACACTAAAAAAATAAGGCTAGAAAAACTCCCTGTAATATATGAATTACATTTTTTCTAGTTCATTTTATTATACTTTTAATAGAGGTAAGTTAACGTTCATGAAATACATAACCAATAATAAAGCAACGGTATGGTTCAATAAAACTTAACAAGTTTGAAAAGCACTTCTATAGTTCAGATTTCACACTCTTTTCTCTATTCCCCTTTTTCCCCGGTTTTTAAAAGAATTCTTCTTTTTTCCCCTGTTCTCAAGAAAATTTATGGAAAAGTCTGCTATTATTTTTAGTTTGAAAGTTATCTCGTTTGGTGAAAAACTCAAATAGTTAGTTGAAAATTGAACTAGTTTGTTAAACATTCACTTGTCTCTTTGAGCGATCATATTTTTCATAAAAATATCATCTCTTCAGGTAAAAATTAAACTATTTTGTCACAAATTTGCTTTTTATTTGGTGCGAATTCATATTTTCAACTAAAAACGTATCTATGTCCTTTTTGGTTAAAAACTGATATCTTTAATTGGAAATTTATCTTTTGTAGCTAAAAAAGTATATTTTTTATAAGAAAATTAATCTTATTGGTTGAAAATTCAGGACAAATTTACCAATAGAATTAAGGAAAACGGCTGAAATGAAGAATAGAGTCCCGGCGGCGATAATCATTTTCGATGTACTAAATCCGGTACGGCGTCATTCATTATCTTCATTATACATCTAAATTAATGTGTCGATAGAGATAACGTGAGATGAAAAAATCTTTTTAAGTAGAATGGGTCGTACAAGCATCCTATCTAAAAAAAAATGATATAACGATATCTTACATACATTATTGACAAAAAACTGACTTATTGCGACACTCGCTAAATATAACCTTTAGTGCTCGCTGTTTTTAGTTTGTTTATCTATTAACAAAGATGACGAATGTTCTGCGCCATCAATTTTGTGAATTTAAACTTCTAAATAAGCAATTGTATTTCATGATAGAGTTTATCTCAAAATGTTTCAAAGCATTATTGATAAGAGAGAAAAATTTTCAACTGTGGATTACTATTATTATACCATCAGGCCATATCCCTTCGGGGTAAGCGTGACTCATTCCGTGAAGAAGAGAATTGTACGAGGCGTTATAAGGGGGTTGGAGGTATCGATATTTAGATTGTTCTAAAATCCTCGTGTTGTTTATTTGAACAGCACGGTTGTTCCGAAACACTTCTCCGACGCAGGTCGCTGATGAATATCTCTAGCAATCACCCCAGACGAAGAGCTTCACAAAGTCACCATGTAAAGCTCTCCACTCGGGTTCATCAGTACTAAAGATCTTTCGTTTGAGGCGTCATTCACTCCACTGGCACTCTTCATCATGCATTTCCTATAAACTATTTGTTGCTACACTCTACTGTCTTGGCATACCTCTTTATTTTCCTATGCGTCCAAGCGTTTTTCCCTACAAGCTCTTGTGTTTCTACAGCTTTTTATATTTTTTCGAATCAGTTTCGTATTTAAAAATTCCAACTACTTTTTCCTCTGTCTACCTCTTGGTAAGCTACCGTTTACCTTACCTCGAGATACTTATTTCGTCAGTCGTTCATCTTTCATTCTCGCAACATACCCAAATCATCTCAACAAATTTCTTTCACACTTGTCGAACAGTGTCTCCTCTACACCATATTCTTTGAGGAGTCACTCGTTACTGACGACCATTAGCTTTTTACCCCACACAGCACCTTTCAATTTACTTTCACACTTTTTTCTGTGCTCTGTCTCAAGCTAAATATCTGATCCGTACATGATCTTCTTGGCATAAATCCACTTTCAACTTCCCATATCTCTACCACACACTTCAGTCGCACACTTAAAAATTACATCCCGGAGTATAGTCCATGCGCCCTTCATATCTTTATTGTATATTAGCGCCTCCCAAGTTGCCCTATCTAGGCATTTGTATATTCTATTTTTGAAATCCTTTGATACTTCCGGTATCTGAAAATTCTCAATCTTGATTCGTTTCTGTTTCGTCTTTTTGATTCTCTTTCTTGGCCATCTTAAACCTAAGTTCATTTTTGAGACTAGAAGGTAATGATCAGTTTTACAATCAGAACCTCTCATAACCCTTGTATTTTTTACTAGCTCTATTAGTCTTTCAACCGCAAAAGCAAAGTCCATTATACTGCGGTTATCTCTTCTGCACTAGGTGTACATGTGGATAATTTTATTGCTAAACCAAAGTCTTTGTAATAAACAAGCCCTTCTTTAAGTAAAATGACTCTTTTCCTATGATCGCAAGTACCTATAGTATCATTTAAAGTATTTCAGAAGGCCTCTTTGATACTTCACTCCTTTCACCATCAACTGGAGCATAGCACGCTATGATAAGAAATCTTCTGATTCCCACTTTTATTCTAATCCACAACAATCTGGGAGATATAAATTCATGCTTCTTGACATGTTACCTTACACTCTCATTCATAATCAGACCGACCCCTTGACTACCATGTGTTTCACTATCTACTCCTGACCATATTTCAAGTCCGCTCTTTAACGCCCCATTTTTTATCTGTCTAATTTATCTCGTAATTATCTTTCCTTAACGTCATTGCCCCTTTGGCATTCAAAACACCCAGTCTGCATTCAGCACCTGAAACTTTATCTTTATCTTCACCGGATGCATGTCTTTCGTCAAACAAAGTTTCAATCCATTCTGAGGTACTCTATTGTTTTTCTTATTTATTGTGTAAAGTGTACGTCAAACTAGTCTAGTTATGACGACAGTCCCACCAAACTTCGGTCAATCAAAGAGGATTGTAGGGACAGAACCGGAACCAAGAGAGTCATGATTGGTTTATGTTGTACACTGAGAAGGACACCAGTCTTCAACAGGAAATTTTTCTTTCATTGGTCAAGCATTCAGCTTCAGATTATTTAATAAATTTCATGACATTTACAAAATATTTTTTAAAAATTGTCGGGATTCTGAAATATTTGCAACGATTTCAATGCAACGAGAACTTTTGGTCAAATCGCTCGTTGTTTGTAAAAAAAATACAAAAATTCAATTTACAAAAAAAAATTAGGAGAATTAAAAAAATTCAAGAAGTTCAGAGATTTTTAGGTTTATGGTTGATTTTTAGGTTTATGGTTGAAATTGTTATGGATGTAGTACATGCCAATTTTGTTCGAAATTTTTTCAGGGCAGGAAGTGTGATTTCAAGTCCTAATAAATATACCGAATTTCTCTTGAAGGAAATTACATTACTAATTTATGGTTCAGGCCTTTAAGGATTAGGCTTAAGCATTGCTAAGGACGAAATTACAAAATTTTTCGTTGACAAATTTTATTGTTTATCATACTGTGACTTCTATAAACTGTAAACCCTACCGACAGGGCTTATTACTTCCAGTAAACGTCTTGAGTATATCTTGGCTTTATCTTAATTTGTGCCAGGTAATCGAAGACTTAGCCAATTCGGATCATGGTCTTCTTGATGGTTTGTTCGTCGTCGACTTGTTGGATTGGTTTCTTCATTGGCTTCTTCATGGGTTTCTTGCGCGTTTGCCCTTCGGCGGCTTGTTTGATTCTGCCTTTGTCCTAATTCATCATTTGTTATACGGTGTGCTTGCGGATTTGGTCTGCGTAAAGCGGCAGTTTCATCAGTAGAACGAATTGCTGACAAGCGACAGCCAACACCCAGTGTATTAAGGTCATTTGTGTCAAGTTTTACAAACTGGAACTTGCTTGTGTCAAAAACATGATCTGTTCTGCCCGACAAATCAGATAGTGGTCTAGTAGTATCTCTGTACTGCCATCCAATAATGACATGAGCCCTTGCTACCAAAGGCGATTCTGGACCGAATTCAGTTACCCTGTTACTGACGAGTTTTCGTAAATTCCAGGATTCTTCAGTATCTTTATATACAAGTGTCCTGATAGGAGGCAAGATTTCGGTTCCAGGAAATAATACCCAAAAACGATGTGCTGAGCTTAATTCTGTAAGCAAAAACAGAAATAGGTGAATTTTATTACTTTTAATGGGACCGTCCATAAACTGCGTTACTTGTTTCAGAGAAAGAGAAGGGTCGCGCTAAGAACTACGGTTGTTAACAGTGGTTATGGGGGGGGGGGTAAATGGAAGTAACGTCACAAACTTAGATAACATTGAGTACATTTCCTGCTGATCAATTTGAATAAAGATTGAGAATTTTTTGAAAGATGACCCGGCAACGGCACAGCTCAATAATTCGACTATTTGGTTGAAAGTTTAACTACTTTGTTAAATATTTATATCTTTGGTTACAGCTTCTTCCCTTTAGTTGAAAAAGTTAACTATTCTATTTTTACAACATTAATGTTCTAATTTGAAAGATCATCATTTGGGTTGAACGTTGAACTCTTTTATTGAAAATGTATTCTTTTCAGGTTGAAAATTTATCTCTTCGGTTGCGAATTTAACTATTTTGTTAAAAAGTCGGGTTTCTTTGGTTGCGAATTATTATTCTTAATTAAAAATGTATCTATTCCATTTTTGTTTGAAAACTGATATTTTTAATTGAAAATTGAAAATTTGTATTTCAAAATTACATTATTTGGTTGAAAATTTATATTTCTGAGCGAAAATTATTCTTATTTGTTGAAAATTCAGTATATATTTACCAATAGAATTAAGCAAAACGGCTGAAGTGAGGAATAGAGTCCCAGCGGCGATCTTCATTTTTGATGTACATACATCGGTATGGCGTTAAACATTATCTAATTCAAACTTTTAAATTGAATTTTCGGTAGAGATAACAAAAAAAAAAAGAAAAAATCATAAAGAAACCTTTTAATTGGAAAAGGTTGTATACGTAGCCCATCTTGAACAAACAATGTAACGATCTCTCGCAAAGATTATGGTCGAAAACCTGATTCCATACAACACTAGGTAAATATGACTTGTAGTGGCTGTTTTTAATTAGTTTATCTGTTGATAAAGATTCTGAATTATCTGCTCCATCAATTTTTTTTTAAATTTAAACTTCCAAATGAGTACTTTTATTTCATGTTATTTCATAAAATTTATTTCTAAAAATTTCTAAACATTATTGAAAAAAGAGAGAATTTTTATTGTAACTTATTTTTTTATATTCCGAAATAATAAGATTCTGTTCTTCACATTTTGCTACTAAACTATGATTTGTGAATTTTTTCGCACTCTCAAAGAGATTATGAAAATTAAATTATGGACCGAAACATAGAATATCTTAACGCATTGTAAAAAAAAACTGTCACTACCGATAATAAGATTTATCAGAAAAGTATTTTGGTTTTATCAAAAAAAAAAAAACGTTATTTTAAGTTTTCAAGATTTAATAACATCTCAGAAAGAATCTGAAAGATTTGAGGACAATTTTTTTGATTCATCATGATTTGAAATGTTTTTAGAAAACTGAATTATCTCAAAAGACATTAGGAAGTTTTGAAAGAATTCGACAATCATTTGAATCTTGAGAATATTTCAAAAAATTTAAAACAACATATAAGTTTTTTTTGAGATATTGAAAAAAATGCCTTTTAAGAATTTTGAACATTTTCACAAAAATCAAATGAAATTTCTTAAGATTCCTGGAAAAATTTCAAATGATTTTTTATTTTCAAAACTGAATTTCAAGATACATTTTAAAAATATTTCAAAACATTGAAAATGATTTCCTAAGTAAAATTTTCTAATTTTTCAACATTAAAAATCTTGAGAAAAAATAACAGTAATTTTAAGAGATACTTATGAGTTTTTAAAAGATAGAAAAATAATTTAAAACTGAAGAATATTTCGAAAAATTTAAAAAAATGCACATTTTTAAATATAGCAAAAAGGAAGCTTTTTGAACATTCTGAAAGATTTTAAGAGAATACAATTTTTTCGGATTCCTAAGTAAATTTAAATGATTGTTTTTTCTAAAAATGAATTAAACAAAAATATTGAAAAAGATTTCAAAAGATTTGAAATAATTTCCTAAAATTTCTCAAAAGAATGCACAAGATTGAAAAGCAAAATTATACAATTTTCGAGAAAATTCAAGTAAGATTGAAAGATATTGAGAAGTTTCAGAAAGATACAAAAATAATTTAAAACTTGAAAGGATTTGAAAAAAGTCGAAACAACATGTAATTTTTTGAATATGTCGAATAAAAATTTTGAAACTTTTGTAGTACCAAAAATTTGAAAATGGAGGGCGCTGCGCGCAGACGATTGTAAGCGTAGGGCCCGGAGTCTTCAGTCTTTGTCCAACGTCTTTTGAGTTGACA
>JAABKJ010007177.1:0-21205 GCA_011634705.1 Andricus grossulariae
TGAACATAGTGTAGAAAAGTTCAGATTTTGGACAAAATCGAGTGCGAAGCACGAGATACGTGATGAGAATGTGTTCGCTAAAGCCAAAGGAGCTTTAACAAAAGAGAAGTCGCAATCACCAAATTACAGTTGTCGATGATTTGGCATTTAATTTTAAAAGGTCTGGGCGCAAAGGTGGGTCAAATACAAAGACCGAGCGCGTAGCGCGAGGTAAACACATTATCTAGCGCGAAGCGTGCGATGAGAATGTGCCCGCGCAGTGGGCAGATTTTTTGTTTTCAATGGAAGATGAATAAATTCCCTGGTGATCCTAGCCGAATCAGTCTACAGGTCACAATTTTCATCTGATTTAGTTTTTTTTTTAATTGATGCTGAATTAATATTTTTTACTTTTGAAACATTCTATGCAAATTTTTAGGGGCAGCATAGCGGTTTGAATTTTTTATTATTTCAGGAAACGCCCCTTTTCGCTCGTATTTTCTTTTATATTTGCTTGTCAACTCTGAAAGCTAAAACAGCTTGTAATAAAACCTGAAATGGGCTCAAATTTGTAATAGCGGCACGGTGACCTAATTTTATTTATTATTACAAAAAAGGTCTTTTTTTACTTTTTTTTATTTGCTTGTCAACTCTCTAATAAAAAAAAACACTAGTGATAAAACCTGCAAAAGAGCGGCATATTTTTAAGGGCGACACGATGGTCTAATTTATTTTTCTTACGGAACACGTCTGTTTTCACTCCTATTGTTTTTTTTTTGCTTTTCAACCCTGCAAACGAAAAAAAACAAATAATTAAAATTGGAAAAGGGCTCTGCTTGGCAATTTTGTAACGTAAAATTGCAACGTGCCGTTACTGAATAGATAACGACGTGATTTGACGCCGTAGGCCGAGGTGTAACCTATTTCAATGACTCGATATATACCTTACATTGTTAATCAATCATTAAACTCGATGGTCGTGATCCTTTTGACTGATTTCCAATTAAAGTTCACCGCGTTCAAGGACACGCTCCAGAGCGAGCTCTACTATAGAGTCCAGACAGTCGCGTTTTCGGTTGTAATAAATCGAATTTACAAGATGAAAAGATATCCTTTGCCGAATGGTTCAAAGGGAACACAAAAAGTTGATCGAAAAAGTCTACACGGTTTTAAGAAGAGCTTCCTGTTCAATCGGAGGAACCAATGTGGCTTTCTCAGAGGTCAAAGACTTCGATCTGTAGGTACTTCGAAAAAAAAAATTCATTGCCATTATTTGGATTTGATTGAAGTATTTGGGTGGGGTGCACCCTACCCAAATTCAATAACTGCATTTGATGATTTACCAATGGGAAAATTATTAGAATATTAATTAAAATTACATATCATTGCCCTTACTTGGATTTAATCGAACTATTTGTGTAGGGTGAACCCTACCCGAATTCAGTACCAACATTCAGTAATTTTTCCATGGGAAAATTACTAAATGTGTAGTAAACCCTAATTTGTGAAATAAAAATTTAAGCTGCGGTAACGAAATTGAAACTACCTAGTGTACAATAACTGCATTCAAAAAGGTAATCAATAGATTTATATAATGAATTAGAATTCATATGGTCGTGAAGTTCGGAGATCTCTATTTTTACAATTGAGGGCCCGGATCAAAGAACGGGTTATAACTTTCTGGCGCCTAGAGTTGGAGGGGGTGGGCTGAACGTAACAACTCTGAGCGCCAGAAGGTTATCACCGGTTCGATCCGGGCCCTCAATTTAGAAATAGCAGCGACAACAGCTGTTCAGTAGTTTAATTTTAGGTAAAAAGGGGAATTTTTCCAAAAAAAGGGTATTAGATTAGAGATTTCATTTTTAATTATTAAATTTAGACATCGTATGGGTACCTCGTGATTATTGCACGAAAGTGCCCTCTATAAGTAGCCCCTTTTCTTTAGCAAGTTTTTAAGTCACATTTGTGTTTAAACAATTTTTTTAGCTAGCTTTGAAAAATCTGTTGAATACTTCAGCACTTTCTACTCGTAAAAATAGATCAGAAAATACCTTGAGTTACTCAAAGCATTTTTTTCATTGAGCTAGAAAAAAATAATTTGAAAAAAATGACTTTTTGAAAAATATACTTCTTCTGTTTTTCTGTCGTTAGACTTTCAAATTTGAAAATAACCAAATTATAAAGCTAATATTTTTGTCGAAAATTCGTCTTTTTGACTTGAAAATTCAACAAATTGGTTAAAGCTTTTTTTTCTTTCTTGACAAAAGTTTTTTTCTGGTTGAAAATTCAATTATTTTGTTAAAAATTCATCTTTTTGGTTTGAAAATTTATCTCTTTCGATAGAAATTTCTTTTTTTTTTTTGTGGAAATGCAACTTTTTGTTGACAATTAATCTATTTTGGTTGATGATTCAACTACTTTGTTGAAAATTCTTTTTTTGTGGATGAATTCAATTTTTTTTAATTTAAAAATTTTATGTTGAAATATCAACCATTACATTTTTTGATGAGAATCCATCTTTTCTTATTGAAAATTCGTCTACTTCATTAAAAGTTGATCTATTTTGTTAAATATTAATTTTTTGGTTGAAGATTCATCATTTTAGTGAAAAATTCAACTCTTTGTTGAAATTTTTTCGTTTTTGGTAGAAAATTAATTTTCTTGATGGAAAATTCCTCTTTTTGGTAGAAAATTCAACTATTTGCTTGAAAGTGAACTTTTTTTTGTTAAAAATTCAAAATTTTCGGTTTTAAAGTTTTACTGTTTTGTAGAAAATTCGTCTTTTTGGCTTGAAAATTCTTCACTTTGGTAGAAAGTTGTTTTCTTCCTTAACAGGAAAATATTTTTTGGTCAACAATTCAAGAATTTTGTTAAAGATTTTTTGTTGTTGAAAATTAATCTTTGTTGGTAGGAATTTAATCCCTTTTGGGGAAAAATTCAACTATTTGGTTGACAATCTGTTTTGTTTGACAATTTAACTATTTTGTTGAAAATTCATGGTTGAAGATTGATAATTCTTGTCGAAAATTCATCTCTTTGTTTAAAAATTGGTTCTTTGAAGTAAAATTAAATTGATCTTCTTCGTTGAAAAATTGTTCGTGAAAAATATTCTGACTTTCCGTGCTTTTAGACCATTTCCGCCTGTGAAGTCTCTATAAAAGAAAAAACCAAAAATAAGAAACCTCTATAAATATGTTTTTGATTTGCAACTACAGAATTAATTTATCTTCCGCGAATTAATTTTATTTTTCCTTCAAATCTACAAAATTAGCAAATTAATCGTTTAGTAAATATTTGAAATTGGTATCATCAATATCATCAAAAAGAATATATTTCTAAGTGTTTGCTTTTCTAATGTCTTGAATTTCTGTTTATGACCTTAAAAAATTTGTCTATTTTAGATGTTTTATTAGGGGAGTTTTAAAATTTCAGGGCAAAAACGGGGATTAGGTAGAAAAAGGGGACAAGCTGTGATCCCTGAAATAAATCTTCCAGTATTTTCACCCTAATTATTAGTTTTTTTCGAAAACGAACTTTTTGCTGACGCGTGTGTCACGGTTTTTTTGAAATGCTTCCAATTCGAACTAATCAGTAGAGGATGAGTGAATACTGACTATCCCTGACTAAAAGGTCTAATTACAGTTTCAGGGGTGGCAAAAATAGACAAGATACTTTTTTCGTCTAAAATAACTCCTTGACTACCGAAATTTAACAAAGAGAGAAATTCTGTGTAAAAATAGTGACGGTATGAAAAAGTGACGTTCGCTTTTTCTGTAGAATACGGAAAAGTAGAAAATTACTTATTAAGTGAAATAATAGTTATCGCTTGCTATAGCTTTCTTTGCTGTTTCACAAATTAAAAAATATATCACATGAAATGTGAGAATCTAAAGAAAGTGTTATTAATTATTTTTTATTAATAATACATTTTTTTAGGGGAAAGACGATTTGGGAGAGGGGTTATTAAAAGCTTACTGTTTCTTATGAGGATGGGGGAGGGAGGAATTAGTAGATCATACGTAATAAAAATGTTGGCTAAGCAAAATAGTTAATCCACATATATTACAACATAGAGGTATTGTATTTGCAACAAAATAGATGAATTTTTTACCAAATAGATGATGTTCAACCAAAAAGATTCATTTTCAGCTAAGAAATATAATTTTCTGCCATGAAAGACGAATTTCCAACAAAACACATTAAGTTTTAACTGGAAAAGATCAATTCAAGGTTAAACAAATTATTTTGAAAAAAACGAATTTTCAACAAAATACATTAATTTTCAACCAAATTGTATATTTTTTAACAAAAGATTGATTTTCTACAAAAAATGAAATAGTTTAATATTTAGTTAAAGAAATTAATTTTCAATTGAAATAAAACAAATATTCAATAGAATAGTTAAATATTAAACCAATGAAATGAATTTTTAACTGAAATTGTGAATCTTCAACCAAAAAATTAATTTTCAACCAAACAGTTGAATTTTGAAAAAAAGGATGATTTCCTACCCAGATAATTAATATTCTACTACACTACACAAAATATGAACTCTCAGAAAAAATACATGAATTTTGAAATAAATAGTTAAATTTGAAAAAATATATTCTCTAAAAAAAAAAAATTCATCAAGATAGCTAAATTATGCATAAACAACGGGTTTTAAACTAAAATGATGAATCATCAATCAAAATATAAAAAAAGTAGTTCAAGTTAGTAGTTGAATTTTCGATTGAAAATATAAATTTTAAAGCAAAAGAGGATTAACTTTTTACCAAAAAGACCAATTTTTACCAAAATACATGACTTTCCATAAAAAAAAGATACTTTTTCAAAGAATGAACGTTTTACCCAAAAGATTAATATTCTCCCACAAAAGACAAATTTTTAAAAAAGGCATACACTTTGAACCAAATAGTTGAATAAAAAAAAATTAAATTGCAAACAGAAATTTTTTTTTTTTAATAATTCAATTCTCAATAAAGAACAGAATCATCGACCAACAAAAATAAATTTTCAACGAACTACAGAGTTCGACTAAGTAGTTTAATTTTCAACCAAGTAGATGAATATTTTAGCCAGAAGGTTAATATTATTCTACAGAAGATAAATTTTTAATTACATAATTGCATTTTTATCCAAGTAGTTGATTTAAAAAAAATTAATTAAAAAAAATCATTAACAAAAATGTCAACAAAATAGTTAAATTCAACTAAGACCTAAGATACTATAATTTTCAAACAAAAATTATGAGTTCTCGACGAAAAATGTAATAGTTGCTAGTTCAAACAAAACAAAATTTTAACAAAATAATTAAATTCTCAATAAAGAACAGAATCATTAACCAACAACAATGAATTTTCAACGAACTACAGAGTTCGACTAAGCAGTTTAATTTTCAACCAAGTAGATGAATATTTTAGCCAGAAGGTTAATATTCATCGACAGAAGATAAATTTTTAATCACATAATCGCATTTTTATCCAAGTAGTTGTTTAAAAAAAATTATTTAAAAAAATGTCAATAAAATAGTTAAATTCAACCAAGACCTAAGATACTATAATTTTCAAACAAAAAATATGAGTTCTTGACGAAAAATGTAATAGTTGCTATTTCAAAACAAAAAAAATTGTAACAAAATGATTAAATTCTCAATAAAGAACAGAATCATCGACCAACAAAAATAAATTTTCAACGAACTACAGAGTTCGACTAAGCAGTTTGATTTTCAAACAAATAAATGAATATTTTAGCCAGAAGGTTAATTTTCTACTACAGAAGATCAATTTTTAATTAAATAATTGCATTTTTATCCAAGTAGTTGATTTAAAAAAAATGTATTTAAAGAAATGTCAACAAAATAGTTAAATTCAACTAAGACCTAAGATACTATAATTTTCAAACAACAAACATGAGTTCTCGGCGAAAAATGTAATAGTTGCTACTTCAACCAAAAAATAATTTTATTTTAAACCAAAAACAGTTGAATTCAATCAAAGAAGACATATTTTCAACAAAAGAGTTGAATTTTCAAGAAAGAAATATTTTAAACCAAATAAGAAAAAAAACATTTATTCTGCATGTAGAAAAGAAGAAACAATCTTTTCATGAGAAATGTTATATTTTTAAATAATATTAAATAGTTTTTCAACGATTTCTATTGAGACAAGTCAAAATAAATTGCATTTTCAACAAAATAGTTGAATTTTCAACCAAAAAAGATTGTATGACAAAATAGATGATTCTTTAAACAATTTAAACCCAAAAAGTCGAATTTTTAACATCAACAAAATTAATTTTTAAAAAATTTGCATTAAGAAACAAATAGTTGAGCTTTCAAAAAAAAAAAAAAAAAACATTTTCAACCAAGAAGGATAAATATTCAACCAAGAAAGATGACTTTTCTGCCATAAAAGATGAATTTTCATCCAAAAAAGATAACTTTATCAAAATAGTTGAATTTTCAACCTAGAAAGTGCAACCAAATGGTGAACATTTTCAAACGAAAAAGATTGAAATTCTACCAAAAACAGTTAATTTTTCAATCCAAAAAGACGAATTTTTTAGAAGACAGTTTAATTTTCAACAAACAAGTTCATGTTCAACCCAGAAAGATGACTTTTTTTACCATAAATGATGAATTACCGACCAAAACATAAATGGTTAACAAAATAATTGAATCCTTTTTCATATAGCTGAATTTTCAATCAAGAAAGATTAATTTTAAACCAAAAAGTTGAATTTTCAACTAAAAAAAAAATTTTTCAACCCATAAATGGAATAGTCAAAATTTGAGTTTAAAAAATGAATTTTCAGTTTTCAACCTGTTTAATTAAACCAAAAAAGACTAATTTTTAAAAATAAATAGTTGAGTTTACTACCAAAAATATGAATTTCGAACAAAAAAGATAATTTTCAAGCAAATAGTTTAATTTTCTACCAAATTGTTGAATTTCTAAGTTGAAGAGACGAATTTTCTGCAAAAGAGATTAATTTTTAACTAAAATGATGCATCAATTGTAGCAATTTTTTAAAAAGTAGTTAATTTTAAACCAAGTTGTTGAGTTTTTAACAAAAGAAGGCGAATTTTCATCAGAGTAGTAAAACTCTCAAACAAAACAGATTAATTCTCAATATAACATTTAAATTTTATAACCCAAAAGGATTGAAGATTAAATTTCTACTAAAAAATAGGAATTTGAAACAAAATGCATGAATTTAAAGTCAAATTATTGAGTTCTTAACTAGAAAAGATCAATTTTTAATTTAAAAAAAAAACTAATTGTCAATAAAACTCTTGCATTTTTAACCAAACACGTCGAAGAAAATTTTGCTAAACTTACAGGATGTTCAGTTGAAATGGAAACAGCATAGATTTTCTTTAAGGATTACCGAATTTTCTGCAGAGTTTACCGAATTTATAGTTATTTTATAAATTTACGGACATTTTCTGTAACACTTACTGAACTTATCTATCAAAATTAACATCTTTAAATTGTTAAATCTCACTAGAAAGTCTTCAAATTTTACAGAAAGTATCCGTAAAATTGTAAAATTACTGAAAATCCAGTAAACTCAGCTGAAACTTCGGTAAGCTTTATAGAAAAAGCTATGCTGTCCCTATTTCATCTGAAAATCTTTTAACTTTAGCAGCCTAATTTTTCTTTGTGAAGAGATGACTTTTCAAATAAAATGATTTATATTTAACAACACAAAATGAATTTTCAAGAAATGAGTACAACAATAAACATGATTTTTTAACCAGGAAGATTAATTTTCTAAAAATGGAATCACGATGGCGTTTATTCAAAGAAGTTATATGCAAATTAGAATTAATAACGAGAATTTATTAAATAAACAAAAGAAACGATTTAAGAAAATGTAAATAAATATAATTATGAATATTTCATCACAAAATTCGTATACATAATGTTCAAGTTTCAATATTAATTTCTTATAAAAAGTATAGTAAGTGTAGTATACATAATATTTTAATGTTATTGTAGAATACGTAATGTGTGATATAAAATGTACAATAATATATAATAGCTATATAATAATTGTATTATAATTAAACGTGCCTACTCTTATACTTATTCACGTCGCGTACAGCTTCGCGTACAGTAAGCACGTTTAATTATAATAAAATTATTATCTAGCCATTATATATTATTGTACATTGTATATAATACATTATTTTTTCTACAATCACATTAAAATATTATGTATATTATACTTACTATAGTTTTTATAAGAAATTAATATAGAAACTTGAACATTATGTATACCAATTTTTTAATGAAATATTCATAAATATATTTATTGAAATTTTTTAAAAATTGTCTCTTTTGTGTATTTATTGATTAACTTCTCGATATTAATTCTAATCTACATATACTTACTTTATATAAACGTAATTATATGGTCTTATTAACTTGAAAATAGTATTTTACTGCTTTTCAGTATTTCAAATAGGTTTTTCCAGGTAAAAAAAAATCCGTTCAGGGAAATATTTCAATTTCATCAAAAATGGTTACCCAGAAGCATTCAAAACAATCTCCTATTCATAACTTTGGGTTACCTGAAAATAGCATTTAACTTTTTTAAAGGCCGCCTTGGAATAGATTAATTTTCAACGAAAGAGATGAAACTTCGAACAAAAAAATGAATTGTTAACAAAGTAGTTCAACTTTTAACCAAGTAATTGAATTTTTGTTTAAAAAAAAATGAATTTAAAAAAACAAAATAATTAATCTTTCAACAAAATAATGCAATTTTTAATGAAATAGTAGAGTTCTTACCACTTTTTTTACACTGTTCCCAACCGTAGATTTTGGTGTGACCCCTTCCCCTCCTCGAATTGTAACCTAGTTTACAGAATGCCCCTTACGTAAAGTCTCAAGTTGTAAATATGTCTCAAAGATGTCCAAGTGAAGAAATCCGCAAAGGAGAGCATCACGGGTGGTCATCGACCCCCCACCATCATCTTCCACGCCTTGCATGTCGTTTGCGGATTTCTTCTGTTGCAGTGAGGGCCGACGCTCGATGACTTTACAACTGAGTGACTTTGCGTATTTCTAAACTTGGATTTGATTCTAGAAAAATCTGCAAGTAAATTTTCTAATAGAAATTGTTTAAATCAAGTTTTTTATTGCAAAATCAGAAAGAGCACATGCGTTTTACCGTAACTTGCATTATACAAAATGTGTTCTTGTACTAAAGTTCTTGGGGGCAAACTGTTTTAATTGACACAATTATCATAATTGTAAAGAAGATTTTTTTTATTGGCATTAGGGCTGGCAATATTAATTTTGTTCTGCAATTAATTAAAAAAATATATTATTTTTTAAATTGAATAAAAATGAGGTTTTTTTATGTTTCGTCCTGGACTGACGTACTGGACTTGCCAGTAAGGCTATGTAAATCAGTCCTGTCTTAATTTTTCGACAAAAAATGTCCATTATAATTAATTTGAGTCAGTTAAATTGTTAAATGTATAATGGGGGACTCAATCACATAGCCTTACTGATGCGTCCAGTGAGTCGCAGTCCAGGACGAAACATAAAAGATCTAATTTTTATTTTATTAAAAAAATATATATTTCTTATAAATCAATTGCAGAACAAAAATTAATATCAACGACCCTAATGCTAGTTGAAAAAATCTTCTTTACAATTATCTTCGTTCATTCTTTTAAATAACATTATTATAGGTACCATAATAATCGCTGGGAATTTGACCATGTTTCTAAGATTTCAAATCGAAATATATTGCATTTTTAACAAAATAGTAGAATTAAAAAAAAAGAATTTCCAGCAAAAGAGTTGAGTTTTCTAGCTGAAATTAAAAAGTCGCATTTTTTAGAAAATTTTTTACTTTTTACCCCGAAAAGATTCATTTTCATTAAAAAAGTTAATTTTTAATCAAGAAAGATGAATTTACAACCAAATAGTTGTATTTTCAAGTAAAAGAGACGAATTTTCAACAAAAAAGTTGAATTTTTAATCGAATGGTTTGAATTCTCAATCTACAAAGGTGAATCTTCAACCAAATTATCGAATTTGCAAAAAAAAAAATATTAAATTTCAACCAAAAATAGAATAAAAGATGAATTATCGACAAAAAATTGAATAGTTAAATATTCTGTTGAAGAAATTAATTTTTAATTGGAAAAAGTGAATTTTGAATAAAATAGTTAATTTTTAAACCAAAGAAATAAGTTCTTAACTAAAATGATGAACCTTGAACCAAAAAATGAATTTGTAATCAAATAGTTTAATTTTAGACCAAAAAGATGAATTTTCAACCAAGAAAATTAATTTTCTAGCAAAAGAGACGAATTTTTAACAAAATACATGCATTTGTAACAAAGTACACGAATTTTCATCTGAAAAAGATAAGTTTTCAATCAAAAATGTGAATTTTTTACCAAGGTGATTAATATTCTACTACGAAAGACGAATTTTCAGCAAAATACATACATTTTGAACCAAATAGTTGAATTAAAAAAAATTAATTTTCAACAACAAAAAAAAGTTTTATTAAGATAGTTTAATTTTTAACCAAGAAAGATAGATTTTTATCCAACAAGATGAATTTTCTACCAAAAGTTGAATTTTTAATCCGAAGGGACGAATTTTCTATTCAAAAAGTGGGATCTTTAAAAAGCGGTTGAATTTTTTATAAAAAAGGATTAATTTTAAACAAAATAGTTGAATTTTCAAGAAAATAATAAAATTTTCCAACAAATAGCAGAAACAAAAGAAATTAATTCTAAACCAAAAATATAATAGTAGACTTTTCAATGAAAATTAATTCACTTTCAATCAAAAAATAAGACTTTTCTATCAAAAGTTAAAACTTCATTCCAAAAGGAACAATTTTGTATCCAAAAAGATGAATGTAAAAAAAGGGAGGGAAAGGGAAATTTTCTTGAAAACAGGGGGAAAATGGAATTCTAAATATTAGCGTTATTTGGAAAATTATTAGTAATTAATTATATAATTTTAGGTTATCTATGTAATTACAATGTGAAATATCTGAAAGGAAAGTTTATGTTCTGAAATATAAAGGAAACTTAAGTATTAGAATGATCCATTAACTGATAAACACAACCTTCCAATTCTTAAATATACAGTATAAAATTAATATTAATTTTTTAACAAAACATTAACTTAAAAATTTTAAATACAAAATGATCTTTGAAATTTTAACGGAGATGGTTGGTATTTTGGTCACACTGAGCATAATTCCAAACAATTTTTTTTCGACGAGCGAGATGATATTTATTGCAAAAGTATAAACAAATCTGAAAAAATCTGAATTTTCTGAAAACCGCTTTTTGCTGAAAATTTCCGGCTCTTTCTCGGTGCTCAAAATTCAACGCTAATTATGATTTTCCCGCTTTTTCCGGTCAGTGGCCACCCTGAAGACCTGAATATGCTAATGGTCTGTCAAACTGGGTGGCAGAAGAAAAATCAGGAGACAAAAGAACCAGAGGCGGCGGAGCCTTAGGAGCACAAGGGGAAATGCCTCCTCCCAGAAATCGATCAGGGAGGGGCAAAGTATTGATTTCCCCCCCTCTTAAATGAGATCATTAAATTTATCGGATCGTTTGAATTTTTCAAAAATAGAAATTCTCCTTTCGTTTGCATATATAGACCTGCGGCTAAGAAATGCTAGGAAAATGACTGGCCTAATGGCCGGGAAATCCCAGTCCCATTTAACCGACGTTTATGATCCTTTTTTTATGGGTAATTCTAAAACCAATCCATTCAGACGAATAAATTTTCCAATTAGGAAAAGAAAACAATCCAAAATATTTAAATGGAATTCTAAATAAATTTATGAAATTCAAAACATTGTTTTTACAAAAATTTAAATAAAAAGAAGACTTCTTTCAAGAAAATTGAGGTAAAATTTGTAAACTCAATTGAAAGAAATCTTCAAAATTATTCATAAGCAAACGCTGCAGATTGGAAAGAATCATGAGTTTAGTGTCTCTATTTAAAAATGTTTTAATTAAGATTGAAAAGAAATCCATTTTATCATGAATAATTTTTGCAGAATAAGCAAAAAATTGATTCACAATTAAAATAATAAACTTCCAAAAAACCTTACTAGCTCACAGCTAGGATGGATACTTTTATGATCCAATTGCAAATAGAGGTCCCCTTCTAATCATCTTGATAGTGCAGTTACAGTTTAAATTTAAGGTTTAACTAAAGTTCCCAAATTTCATTACCTGCTGAATATTGGTGACGTTAGCATCGTTCTAGCTAGAGACTAGTTAAAAAAATTCTATTAAGACTGAAATCGTAAACCAAATACAAATGCATACTTTTTCAGAACTGAGTGATTTCAATTCTTCGATTATATTGTAATTCTTATTAATTATTATTATGTTATTGTTATTTGTAATGATGATAAGAATTGTTATTATACTTAGGCAAATGTTATTGGTTTTTTTTTCTAGTATCTTAACAACTTTAAATTTATACTTCCGTTCTAGCAAGTATTTTTATTCATACTTTATAACTTTATCAGTCCATAAAAAATTGACTAACAATTGCAAAGTTATGAAAATAGCAGTGTGAACGTTTAATTTGAACATCATAGTAGCCGCGATACACCTCAGGGGCCATTCACAAAATACGTGATACATTTTTCAGGAACTTCTGAACCATGGAGAATGATACTTCGAGAGACCCCCACCCCCCTAAAGGAATCACGTATTTTGTGATTACCCCCTCAATTTGGCTGAAATTGTTTAAAAATTCATGAAAAATGGTATTTTTAATTTTTGTACAAAATTTTTTTAAATCTTTGTGAAATAATTGAAGTCTTTGTGAAATCATTCAAATAGTTTAAATCTATCCGAAATCCTTGAAAAACCATTGAACTTTTTGTGCAATCTTTAAAATCTATCTGAAATCTTTTAAATCTATTCGAAATCTTTGCGAAATCATGGAAATCTTTGTAAAATCTATTAAATCTTTGTGAAATTATTGAAATCTTTGGAAATATTTGCGAAATATTTTGTAATATTTGTGAAATTAGAGAAATCTTTGGGGAAACATTGGATTCTTTCTGAAATCTTTTAAATCTATTCGAAATCTTTGCGAAATATTTAAAATTTTTGTGAAATCATTGAAATCTTTGAGAATATTTGCGGAATATTTGAAAAAATTTTGAAATATTTTGTAATATTTGTGAAATTATTGAAATCTTTGGGAAAACATTGAAGTCTTTCCTAAATCTTTTAAATCTATTCGAAATCTTTGCAAAATATTTGAAATCTTTGTGAAATCATTGGAAAATTATTGAAATCATTGTGCACTCTCTGAAATCTATCCGAAATCTGTGCGAAATATTTGAAATCTTTGAAATCTTTGGGAAATCATGGAAATCTTTGTGAAATCTTTCTAAAATCTTTGAAAATCTTCGCGAAATATTTTTGAAATATTTGGTAATATTTGTGAAATCATAGAAATCTTTGTTAAATATTTTAAATATATCTGATATCTTTGCGAACTCTTTGAAATCTTTGAGGAATCATTGAAATCTTTTAAATTTATCGTAAATTATGGCGAAATCTTTGTAATTTGGGAAATCATTAAAACCTTTGTGCAATCTTTGAAATCTATCTGAAATCCTTGTGAAATAAATGAAGTCTGTGAAATCTTTTAAATCTATCCGAAATCTTTGCGATATATTTGAAATATTTGTGAGATCTTTGAAATCTTTGAGAAATCATGGAAATATTTCTAAAATCTTTGAGAATGTTTGCGAAATAATTGAAATATTTTTGAATTATTTGGTAATATTTATGAAATTATTGAAATTTTTGAAATCTTTGTGAAATCATTGAAATTTTTGTGAAACCTTTTAAATATATCTGATATCTTTGCGCACTCTTTGAAATCTCTCAGAAATCATTGAAATCTTTTAAATTTATCCGTAATTATTGCGAAATCTTTTTATTTTGGGAAACCATTAAAACCTTTGTGCAATCTTTAAATTCTATCCGAAATCCTTGTGAAATAAATAGAGTCTGTGAAATCTTTTAAATCTATCCGAAATCTTCGGGAAATATTTGAAATCTTTGGGAAATCATTGAAATCTTTGTAAAATCTTTTTGAAATCTTTGGAAATCTTTACGAAATAGTTGAAATCTTCGGCAATATTTGTGAAATTATTGAATTTTTTGTGAAATCTTTGGGAAATTATTAAAGTCTTTGCGAAAACTTTTTAATCTATCTGAAATCTTCGCGCAATCTTTGGAATCTTAGTGAAATCTTTGGCAATATGAATATATATTGTAAGGTTATGACCCCCCCCCCCCAAGAAAAAAGGCTCAACCGTTTCTGAAAAGCACACGATAAGTAAACGGAGACAGAATCTTCAATGCGAACAAAAAGAATTAATGAATTTGAAAATTACCATATATAATTTTCTAAGATGTCAAACTTGCACATACTAATAAGCTGTCAAACTGGGTAGTAGAAAAAAAGCAAGAGACAAAAGCACGCGATAATTGAGCGGAAACATAGGAGCTTCAGTGTGGTAAAAGTGAATGAATAAAATTGGAAGAATATTAATATTAATTTCAAGAAGTTGGCCAAGCATTGTCGATTGGCCAACCATTGAACCGATCACGCTAGTATCAATATTTGACGCATTAAAAAATTGTCGTCTTTAATCGAATCTGATTGAACCCAACTCTGATCGCTTGACACTTGACAGTTAGGCAAGATCTCTGAAAGTCTCTTAAAAGTAGGCAGGGAAATTTCGTCACCGAATCAATAGAAATCATTTGACCTCCGGCTGCGTAAATATCGAAATATGAGGCAGGTGTGAGCTGCTGGAGCTAGGCTAGGGCCAGAGGCTGGATGATAGATCTTGATTCTTGATACCTTTAAAAATAACGCGATACGGTGGACTAGTACTTAAAGGGCATGAAAGAAGAAAAATTTCCTGTTTTCTTATGAACCGCAAAGTACGTAGTTTTGGGGTCTTTTCTTCGCAAGATGACAATGTCCCTTTCCTTCGTCAGCTGGAGGAATTCTGTTAGCGTCGGATTCGGTCGATCTACGCGGAGATCGCGGTACGGATAGATCTGACGAAAAGTGCCGGGTGGCACGCAGCCTCCCGCAGCCCTTGACTAATCCGCGTTCGTCTCGGACGATCACGAGTCACAGGGAATCACCGCCCTTCCATCCAATATTCGTCCCATGTCACAAAGATACCCGAACCCCGTTCCGGTAGTTTTTGTCCAACTGCGTCCTTGGTGGCTCTACTTCTACTGTACTGCTACTCTGCGAGAGCACTCGCAGTTTCGACCACCGAGATGAGATACTAACGGATCCAACGCGGATTTGCTTCGTGGCCGAGGTGGCCAAAACATCGGTATAACAGTCAGAAAAATCTTTGCTGGAATCAAAAAAATAAAAATTTCTTAACCCTTGTGTTGCCACCCGGGTACCCGGGTACCATCGGCATACGTTTTATTACAAATTTTTTTTTTTAATAAAGATAGGCCGAATGCTCCTCGAATCTACATGATTAAACCGATTCTCTATCGAAATTTGCATTGCACATATTTTTAGAAATTTTTCAGCTACAAATATTTTGCAATTGAAAAAAAAGCACGGCTGAGCCACCCGGTACCCCGACAGAAAAAGCATGATTTTCGTACAGTATATCATATAAATAAAGTTTCTTATAATAATATATAAAGTAAATATGGATTATTTTATAAATAATAACAAAATATATACATTTTCAATTGTTTATTGCTGCAATGTACTGTCTATAATAAGAAGAAGAAGAATTACACTTTGCGATGTAATCGTTGAACAAAGATCATGGAGTTTTCATTTTTTGCACAATAATGTAAAAATTTTGTTTAGAAAAATGCATAAAATAAAGTTGATTCCTATTTTTACATAAATCAAATTAATTTACTTGTTACAATGCAAACATTTAGTTATTTTAGCCGTGTGTTGATCACAAACGGGCTTATTGCAGTCGACGCATGACTTCCTGGATTTTCGTCTCTTTCGAATAATTAATGAATAATTAAATTGTGATATTCAGGTAAGAATACCTTCCTAAAATATGAATAATTAAATATTGATTGAACACATAGTTGTTCCAACACAAGGGTTAAAGGAACGTTCACATATTATGTGACACTCCAAGGAGGGGGAGGGGGGTCTACCCCAACGTCAAAGGTTTTGTAACAGGTGACACCGGTCACACTTCTCTGATAAAAAAAATTTACATCCGTATCGATACATTGAATTTTCAAGCCAACGAGATCAAAAGATCGAAAGTTGAATTTTCGACAAAAAAGTTAGTTTTCAGCCAATAGAGATGAATTTTCAATCAAGATGGGTGATTTTTCTACCATAAAAATGAATATTCAATCCGAAAGGAGGAACTTTCAATGAAAAACATGAATTTCTAACCAACTAGTTAAAATTTTAACTAAAAAAGATAAGTTTTCAACCAAAAATGGAATAGTTCAATTTTCAGTTTCAAAATCTGGTTTAAAAAATATTTATTTTTCAATTAGTTGAATTTAACTGAAGAGGACGAATTTTCAACAAAATAGTTGAATTCTCAACCGAAATGGTGAATTTTCAATAAACAAGATTAATTTTGTATCTGCATAGATCATTTTTCTACAAAATATAAGAATTTTCTACTAAATAGTTGAATTTTCAGCATATACAGAAATAATTTAAAAACATGGAACAGCTTCATTTTTAAACAAAAAATTAATTGAAAAAAACGAATTTTCAACAGAATAGTTAATATTTCAAATAGTTTAATTTTTAACCAAAAAGTTTAATTTTCTACTAATGAAGATCAATTTAATTAATAAAAGTAATTTATTAACATTTATTCACATTTAAATAATTTAAATGAATATATCATGTTCAACTAGTTGAATTTAACTAAAAAGGACGAATTTTTAAAAAAATAGTTGAATCCTCAACCAAAATGATGAATTTTCAACAAAGAAGATTAAGCGTGATTCCACATAGACGAAATTTTCTTAAAATAAATGATTTTTCTAACCAAATAGTTGAATTTTCAACTTATAAATAATGATGAAGTTTCAACTAAAATGATGAATCTTCAACAAAATTATTTTCAAGAAAGAGTTCAACAATCAATGAAAGAGTTGAAATTTCAACCAGAAAGTTTATTTTTTTAACCAAGTAGATTAATTTTCTACCAAAAACGATCAGTTTCCACCAGAGAGAAATTAGTTAAATTTTGATTAGAAAAAATTAATATTTACTTAAACAAAAACGATTTTTGACCAAAAAATTTTTTTTAACAGTTTCAAAAAATAATTTTAAAATATATATATATATATACTTCTTAACTAGTCGAATTGAACTGAAGAGGACGAATTTTTAACAAAATAGTTGAATCCTTAACCGAAATGGTGAATTTTCAATAAACAAGATTAATTTTGTATCCGCATAAATCGATTTTCAACAAAATATTAGAATTTTCTACTAAATAGTTGAATTTTCAGCATATACAGAACAAAATTTAAAAAATAGAACAGCTTAATTTTCAGACAAAAAATTAATTTAAAAAAAAAACGAATTATCAACAGAATAGTTAATCTTTCAAATAAATAGATTAATTGTTAACAACAACATCGACAAAGAAATTTCCAACAGAATAGTTAATATTTCAAATAAATAGTTTAATTTATAACCAAAAAGTTTAATTTTCTACTAAAGAAGATTAACTTCATTAATGAAAGTAATTTATTAACATTTATTCACATTTAAATAATTTAAAAAAATACATAATTTTCAACTATTTGAATTTAACTGAAAAGGACGAATTTTTAACAAAATAGTGGAATCCTCAACCAGAATGATGAATTTTCAACAAAGAAGATTAATTGTGAACCCACATAGACGAATTAAAAAAAAACACATGATTTTTTTAACCAAATAGTTGAATTTTTAACTTATAAAGAATGATGAAG
This sequence comes from Andricus grossulariae, assembly GCA_011634705.1. Taxonomy (NCBI): domain Eukaryota; kingdom Metazoa; phylum Arthropoda; class Insecta; order Hymenoptera; family Cynipidae; genus Andricus; species Andricus grossulariae. Next base: position 18,005 of record JAABKJ010007177.1, read on the forward strand.
TGTCAACTAAAATGATGAATCTTAAAAAAATGTATTTTCAAGAAAGAGTTCAAAAATCAATGAAAGAGATGAATTTTCAACAGAAAAGTTTATTTTTTTAACCAAGAAGATTAAATTTCTACCAAAAATGATCAGTTTTCTACCGGAGAGAAATTAGTTAAATTTTAATTGGAAAAAATTCATTTTTACCTAATAACGATTTTTAATAAAATTTTTTTTTTAAACATTTGAACTCTTAACCACAAAGATTATATTTCAACCAAGAATATTAAATTTCTACACAAAAAGACAAATGTTCGACAAAATACATGAATTTTCAACTAAACAGTTGAATTTCCAATCAGAAAGATACACTTTAAGCCACAAATAGAACAGTTAAATTTTTATTTGAAGAAAATTAATTTTTGACCAAAAAAACGAATTTTCAATCAAGAATATTAATTTTCTAACAGAAAAAAAGTCTGCAATATACCACATGAATTTTCAACCAATAGTTGAATTTTCAACTAGAAGAGATACTCTTTGAACCAAAACTGGAACAGTTATATTTTCAGTACACAAAAAATAATTTGTCAATGAAAAAAAAAATAATTTTCAACAAAAGAAATTAACTTTGAACTAGAAAGATGAATTTTCAACCAAGAGTATTATTTTCTACCCAGAAAGCAAATGTTAAAAAAAATATATGAATTTTCAACTGTAAAGGATACGCCTTAAACCAATACCGAACCATTTAAATTTTCAGTTAAAGAAAATTAATTCTCGACCAACAAAAATGAATTTTTAACCATAAAGAAATGAACTTTCAACCCAGAAAGATAAATTTTGAACCAAGGAATATTAATTTTCTACCAAAAAAAAACAAATGTTCAAAAAAATACATAAATAATTTTTAATTAAAAAATATTAATTTTAAAACAAAAATTGTATAGTTACATTTTCAGTTAAAAATTTTTTTTTTTTTAAATGCATTTTTAGCCAAAGAAATGAACTTTTGACCAGAAAGATGAATTTTCAACCAAGAAAATAATAATAGACTTTTCAACCAAAAAAGAATTATCTTCCAACCAAAAGTAGTTAGATTTTCTAATTGAGTCCTAATTTCTATTGCCCTCTGAAATAAAGGAATGGGGGAAATATTGTAAAGCCTGTGTTTAATAAATAGGAATTTTGATAATTTGAAGAATAAAAAATAATACTTTGAATAGTTTAAATAAACATTGAAGTCCCCTAAGTTTATAAAATCTTAGTAAAATTTTTTAGGGGGGGGGGGGCACAGAAAATCTTTCGATATCTTACACGGTAGGAAGGGGGTTTGAAAATTTCAGAAAAACACTTTACATAATTTGTGAATGACATTGATCACGATTCATTTCGTTGATAGCTTCAAGAGGTCGTTGCAAAAAAAATTGATTCGCTCATTATCAAAAGGATCAAATCACATTTAACAGTGGAGGAGTGATACACAAAAAAATAGTGATTAGATGCGCAACAAATAAGGCCTGGGAAGTTGTGTCCTTTCAATGTTCAAAATTACATCACTCTGTAGGTCACAAAAAAGTTTCAATGATGACTAGAAAGTATCGCAATGTGTCGGCAGAATTCTGCGACTTAATTCAAAGGAAAAAAGTTTATTCAATTGTATCCCTTCTTTCAAAAAAGTTTATTCAGGGTGGCCGAAAAACTCAATTTTCGAAATTCCATGAATTCTCCCAGATCAATTACTCATTTTCCCTGACCATTAATATTCAAAGACATGCATTTTGATCTTGTAAGATTTTTAACACAGATTCTTTTATAAACGGAATAACATATTTATATGAAATTGAACATTTATTTATATTAACCAACAAAATACAGTTTTTTACCATAAAAGATTAAAAGATGAATTTTCAACCCAAAAGGACGAATTTTCAACAAAACAGTTGAATTTTCGACCAAAAAGATTATTTTTTTCAACAATCTAATAGAATTTTTAAGAAAATCATCAAATTTGCAACAAACTAGTTGAATTTCTAACCAAACTGTTCAGTTTTCCAATCAAAAGGACGAATTTTCTGTTCAAAAAGACGAATTTTCACAAAAAAAGTTGAATTTTCGACCAAGCAAGATGACTTTTCAACAAAATACTTGAATTTTTAACAAAATAATTAAATTTTCAAGAAAATAGTTGAATCTTTTAACTAAATTGTGGAATTTTCAATCTAAAGCGATGAATTTATAATCACAAGGTCGAACATTTAAACAAAAAAGAAAGAAATATAATCAAGAACAGTTGAATGTTCAACCAAATAATAGATTTGTTGAGAAGACAGTTGAATTTTCAACAAAAGGAGATTAATTTTCAATCCAAAAGAACGAATTTTCTTTCAAAATAGACGAATGTTCAACAAAGCAGTTGAATTTTCGACAAAAAAATATGACCTTTTAACAAAATACTTGAATTTTGAACAAAATAATTAAATTAATTGAATGTTGACGAAATACTTTAATTTTCTGCATAAAAAGACGTAAACATGGATTCTCAACAACAAAAATTCAAATTTTCAACTAAAAAGATTAATTTTCAACAGAAAATGGAAAAGTTAAATTTTCAGTAAACAAACTATTATTTTGTTGAAATTGCGTTGTTTTTAGTATAAAATTAATCTACTTGGTAGAAAATTTATATTTTATTTGAAAACTCAACTACTTGCTTGAAAGAAGAACTTCTGTGTTAAAAATTCATTTTTTACATTCTCATCTCAAAGAGAAGGTATTGGTTTTATGTGAAAAATGACTTTCGCGGATTCAATCAAATGTCGACGTTTCCAGACCCCCTGAGTCAGAAAAAACGGTTTTTACGAAGGAGTCTGTCTGTCTGTCCGTCTGTCTGTCTAGTCTGTAGTATCGTGTAGGCACGATAACTTTTGAAAGATTGATCAGGTTAGATTGTGCTTCGGCATACTTTTTGAGGGCCTAAAAAAAAAGAACGAGTTCGTTAACCAGCTATTTTGCATTAAAATTCAAAAAGTGAGCACATTTTGAAAATTTTTCAGACCACTTTTTTCAAAATTTGAAAATTCTATGTGCGGTTGTTAGTAGTACTCGAGGAGACAAACAATTTATCACCGTGAAATTTTTTGATAAAATCAAAATTATCAGAGTTACAGCATTTTCAAAATCTCAAAAAACAAACGAAAATTAATATTTTAAGCCGAA
>JAABKJ010007178.1:0-21204 GCA_011634705.1 Andricus grossulariae
TATATATATATATATATATAATTTATATATTCAGACATATATTATTTTTACGGAACTTTTTATCCTATTAAGTACATGTGTATATTGTAACCGCAAAAAACCAAATTAGTTAATCGATAATCTTGCGAAATTACAGTTTTTTTTTAACTAATGGAAGGAGCCTTAATATAAGTGATAACCAACAAATTAAGGGGTATCAATAATAGGGTAATCCAACATTTTTTTTCTTAATTTTCATGCTCTCACCCCAAAATTTGTTCTAATAAAAAAGACGTATTTTTTTGTTTTGAAAAAATTTGATACTTAGAGATTCCGTCAATATTAGGCGTATCGAGTTGTCCCTTAACTATTATTTTGACAATTAGCCATAGAAAACAAATTCAAAATTACGTTTTTGGCGCTAATTCTTATTTTGTTGTGGTTTGTCTTAGTACAAATCGTACGTAATACAAAAAATATTACTTCCTACTAATAAAAAGTTGTTTCAAGAATTTTTTTAATTAATTTATTATTATTTATAGCATTTTTCTTTTAGAACAGGGATGAAAAGTCGCAGTTTTTTCTAAATTTTTCAACTTGTTTGCAACTTTTCAGTCAGAGAAAGGTCATAAAGAATGCATTTCAATCAATATTATTTTTTTAAACAAACCCAGATGAAAAAGTTAGATATAGTATATATAGAGTGGATAAGATAATAATATTTTTCAGTTTTTATATACATTTTTCTGTATAAAACGAATGAAAAATATCAGTGTTTTGTCGACTGCATATAAACTATATATAATTTTCTCAACCGGGATATATCTTTGTTTATAACTATATACTCCTAGAGTAATGCTAGAAAGAGTAAATTTTTCTTCAACTTTTTTTGGCTTGTTAGTTATGAGCAAATAAGAAATAAACATTAAAAAGACTTTGTTTTAATCTCTTTCTTTTGCTAATATCTTTTTCTGAAATAAAAACCTCGAAATCATTCATTCACTTCTTATTTTACACTTCACTTTATAGCAATTAATAATTTTTTTTTACCTTTTTAACTTATTTATACATACATATAGAATATCATCGATACCAACTTGTTTTTTACGGAGGGGGTAGGGGGGTGATGATAAAAATTTCGACTTTTAACATATTTATTGAAGGCCCTACAGTCAATTTCTAGTTGTAAGTCGAAAAAAAAAAATGTTTACAGGTTGAATTACTGACCTACTCCTCCGACCTACTCCTAATTATTTCATCCTTTGTTTTTATCTCTACTATAAGATAGAATTTTTCTTTAAATTGATATTTTAGAAACATTAGAAAAAAAGTAAAAATACTTCATTCAAATTAAAATGGAATGCTCTTTCAAAATTGATTGGCATTGATGGCTATTTATTATTTGTTCATAACTAAATGGCGAAATAAATGTTAAGAAATTCAGAAAAAATCATCATTTTCTTGTCTTACTCTAAGAGAATATAGTCATAAAAAATAATCTATTCTTCTAACAATTACTTTTGGTTATTTTGATTGATTACTGTCTCACTGCAAGTAAAAAGTTAAAAAACGTTAAAAATTTCAGAAAAAACCGCAACACTCTATAATTATTGTGAGGAAATATTATTACAAATAATAATAAATTGTACAAATGACTATTTTAGTTCAATTTAATTAATTTTTCCCTCGCTCTTACTGAAAAGTTGAAAATAAGTTTAAAAATTTAGAAAAAAACCCTGACTTTCTGCCTTTATTCTGAAAGAAAATTGCTATATACAATAAAATTTTTTTTTTAAAAATGGTTTGAAACATCTAATCATCAGTAAAAAGTAATGTTATATATGACTCATATTTATTTTTTAAACCTCTTCTTTTCACTGTATCCTCGACCTCAGAATTAAAGAAATTTCAATTAAAAACGTTTATCTAGAAATACTTTTTAATTAAAGGATTGAAATATGAACAGTTCAAATTGTAGAATTCAAAAAGCTGATATCTTGATTTTCAGGACCCAAAATCGTCAGCAAAGAATTTCATTGCTTACAAATTAACCCTGCCTAATAGTTTATCCTTATAAATCTAACTAGAACTGCTACACGGAGAAACTATGGGTTGCAAGAGTCGGCATTATAATATTGATTTTTACAAGAGTTAGATGGCAATCTAGGATATAGCCGAGAAAATAGTCTTATTTCCACAACGATACGAAGAAATATTCTTTCCATATCAATTATAAATATACTAAAAACTTAATAATTGCCATTTAGAGTTTGAAAGATTAATATTTTCGATAGCAGATTGAAGTGAGGAAAAAGTAATATTCACAAATTGAATAATAAAATCGTAGTTGCAATAACTAGCAGTTTGAATAACAGAGGTTGCAAAATAGGTGAGAAAAATTACCATTTTTAAAGGAAGGTGCAATGAGAGAAAAAATATTTGAACGTAGTGCTTCGAAAAATTCCCATTTAAAACAGGAAATTCAGTGCCGAATGACGTCATATGCGCCGAGGTTCATGAGGATGATCAAATTCCTAAATCTCATTTTTTTTTAACACAGGAAAATATCATTTTTCTGCTGCCCCTGTTCTTCTAACACAATTTGTTCTCTTTCAGCTTAGAATAAAATATTATTGTGCAATTTTATGTTGAATGTATAAAATTTGTAATGGGTGCAACTGTAAAGAAACATTAAATGCGAATTGATTTTTATTTTGCTCTTTCGACCATGGCAATTTTTCCGATTTCCTATAGGATAAATTGGAAATACGTAGAATGGACATAGGATGAATGTCTTTACTATTGTGCTTTCTAAGCTTCATAGTCTTTCCTAGGGATTATAGAAACTTTCTTTTGGTATAAGTACAATTATTTAATCATTTATTATTATATTCCAATAAACTTAGCTACTTCACAGTTTAATATTCACAATAGTAATTCTTAAAATAGTGGCGCTATACCCTGGCTCTTTAATCATAACTTTAAACAATTCGAAAATATTACCTTTGCTGGTGTCTGCACTGTGTTTCTGATCATTAGAACCACTAGAATCGAACTTGCTCTCTTTCGAATCAGGATCTAGTGTGAAGAAGTGTGGAAAACCGCGAAACTCCTTTTGCTGCGCATCAACAGTCGTGAATGGCGCTGGTAGAATTCTCGTATCGTAAATAATTTTTGGTGGAATAAAGGCAACTTGGTCGCTCGGTATCTTTCGAAAATTGCCTTGGGTAAGAGGAACTGAATCAAACACTCCTCTGATGCTATTGATTTGAGCTGGATTAAATCTAAACTGACGTTGAACAACGCCCGTGATAGAAGTTTTCCCAGAAAGGTCAGTTGATCCTATCTGCAAGGAATGGAGTGCTTTCTGATAAGCAGCAGCTGCATTCAATTGGATGGGATTTTGTATCGAGAAACGCGAGTTTCTTTTTCTTGATGATGCTGATAAAGGAGTCACGAAATGTCTGTAATGTTGTTGAGCATTTAACCCGCGAAGAGGCAAAGCCTCGGGGATATTGTTCTCTTCTGTTGCCCGTTTGTTTTGTTTTAAATGTGTACGCATTGCCTTCGAGTTGGTGGTTTGTTGATGCAAGGCTTGCGCGTCCTCAAAAAGCTCGGAAATAAGTTGTCGACTCTCCTTTCCGGATCTCGTGCCACCCGTAATTGGAATTCCTACAAAAGGGATGTCTTTCATTAACTCAATTTGCATGAAAGATGAGTGAATCTTGTTTCCGAAACTTTAAAGATTTATTCTTGACTCTGAATCTTATTATGGAAATAATTTTATTTAGATCGGTTATTCAAATGCATTATCATCTTCAAAATTCATCTGTTTGTCCTTAAATTTCTTTACTGTGAAAATGTAATTGCATTTGAATTAGAAATAAATTGCTGTTGATCATACAATTTTTTCTGTTTTTAAAAAATAGGTGAGAGAGAAGGTGGAGAGATAGGTTTTAGACAATTCTTAGGCAAATTTTCGTACACTATTGTAGAATATTGTTATCAAGAATGCTCTAGAACATTCTAAACAATTTCAGATTTAATAATATCCTGTAAAAATGACAACAATATTCTAATATATTTGAGAATTCCAGAATGATGTAAGAAACTACAAAATATTTTGGACGTATTCCAGAAAAATTTTGAGCATTCTAGAAAAGTCCAAAATATTCTCGAATATTCCAGAAATTCTAGAATATTCAAAAATATTGGAGGAGAATTCATTTAGAATATTAGACAAAAATTCAGAAATTTGCAGAGTATCGAAAAATTTCAAAATAAACTAGAACATCCAGGAACAACGGAATAATTCTGAATACGTATTACATTTTAGAACATTTCAGAATAGTGTAGAAGAATCAAAAAGTTTCTAGACTGTAACAGAATTTTCTCGAACAGTATTACCAACATTTTTAGAATCTGCTTGAATAATCTACTAAAGTAATTACATAACATTCCAATGACCAACCCAATTTGAAATATTTCGAGTATTGCCTACCGGTAAAATATGCCGGATTTATAATGTTCTCTTCCGGCATATTTTTCTAAATTCTATTTTTCTCTTCCGCTATTCAACCGAATAGTTCACAAATTTTAAGACAAGTCTGCTGGATGGAATTTTTCATCCGCTTTTTAGGAATTTTTGATTTCGTGATTATTTTTCGATATATAATACTTTTTGGAAGAAAAATCGATTTTTTAGTAATTAGTTACACCTACAACCTACAATATTCAACCAATTGGTACAAAAATCTCGAGTTGAGTGTGTTCGTGTGTCTGCAGATTTTTAGTCTGTTAGCACGTTAACTTTCGAAAGGATTGACAGATTGGATTGGCTTTTGATAAACTCTTTGACTACCCTAAAATGAAGGTCGTGTTCATTAGCCAGCCATTTCGGATAAAAATTCAAAAAAGTTAGGGCATTTTCAAAAATTTCGAGACCACTTTTTTTAATAATTTGATTATTCTATGGACGACTGTTCGTAGTATTCAGAAAGACAAACAATTTTTTCTCATAACTTTTTTTGATAAAAAAAAATGATCAGAGTTATGGCATTTACAAAATTTAAGAAAATAAACGAAAATGAAAATTTTAAGCCGAACAACGTACGATATGAAAAAAGTAAAAGAAAGAAAAACATTTCTTTTTGGAAACCCTACAAGATTGTCATCACAACTTTTTGAATTTTGTTGAAAAATTGAAAATTCCAATTTTGATCACATAAAGAATTAATGAAAAACTAAAAATTCCATCTTGCAGTCAAACTACACAAGGTACGAAAAAGATAAAAAAACAAGAATTATACGCTGAAAAAAGATCTACAAATTTTGTCATAATCACTTTTTGATAGGACGCGTCTTTTTTGTTTAAATTCGTAAAAAACAGCATTAAAAATAAAATAATAAAATTTTTGGAAAAACGACACAAATGGAGTAAAAATGCTTCGACTTGAGTTCGACTTGGCGATGTCTTGAGTTCCTCTCCAAGACAAAAATGTCTGGCTGAGTCTCAAAACTAAGACGAGGCATAACATAATGTATTACTTTTATGGTCTTAGCTACGTGATTTCAAGTCAACGTAAAATTGTCTCAAGACGAACCTTTTTGGACTCAGAAATGAGACTGTTAACAGATGCGAAGGATTAAAATTAATAAATGAAAAATTTGTAATTATCAAATTATCTATTTTTAATTTTAAAATTCGGAATCTATGGATTTAAAGAAGTATAACACTGACAAATTTTCTTCAAAAAAATATAAATTATTATTTTCTATAAGGATCTCCTCAACCGTTAGAAATACGTAAAAACAAACAACATTTTCGTTATGTTTGTCAAACAAGTATAATACAAATGAAAATCTATAAATGTAATGATTAAATTTATACATTGTGTAAAAATATACAAAATTAATTAATTTTAAACAAAGATTAGCTTCGATAACAGTCAGAATTACCGTTTTTGTCAGGGCAAGTATATACTCATGGTTATAAACCTCTCGCCTTGATGTCATAAAAATTCGACTCAAGATATAAATATATGTCTTCAAGGCATGGAAAGTTGTCTCCAAGACATAAATTAAAGTCTAGCTCCGTCTCAATAAGGAAACATGCTGGATTTGAGCTTTTCGACTTCAACATGTCTTTATTGGGGGAAATTAAAGTCGGAACCAAGTCGAAGAATTTTTACTCGGGAAGCTATGAAAAAAATAATAAAACATAAGTTGTTCACCCAAGAAAGAGCTACAAATTTGTTATTCATTATTTTTTGACAGGATGCGTGGATTTTGTTTTAATCGTAAAAATAGAATTAAAAATTAAAAAATTAAATTTTTGGAAAAACCACGCAAGAGAAACAAAAAATCAAAAGACCAAAGTTGTTTGAACAAAAAAGATCTTCAAATTTGGTATCAACTTTCGTTATAAAAATACATGAAAAATTAACAAATTAGCTTTTTGGAAAAACGACATAAGATTTAATAATACTATGCGTATTATGAATTGTAATAATATAAATTTATTGAAATGATACATTTCTCAGGGTAGCTAAGAATAAAAGTTAATGCGAAATAAGGAACAAATATTAAATCAGTCATGGTAAATAAAATTTGTACTTTATTTTGCAATATCTGAATAAGCAATCACAGGCCGACGTATAGAAATCAATATAATATACATTTAACAGAATAGTGTTGAACATAATGTAGAAAAGTACATATTCTGAACAAAAGCGAGTGCGAAGCACGAGATACGTGATGAGAATGTGTTCGTTAAAGATGAAGGAGCTTTAACAAAAGAGAATTCACAATCACTAAATTATAGCTGTCGATCCTTTGACCTTTAATCAAACTCGCGAGCCCCGCGCATTTTTTTATATGAAATAATTGAGTTTGTCAACCTTTATCAGTTCTAAGGCGAATTTTTCAGCGAAAGTCAGTGCCCACATATCTTTAAAAAATTCTGATTTCTCATGAAATTTTTTGATAAAAAACATCAATCATTATTCTAATTTCAAAAAATGAATATTGCAATAATAATATCTAACTTATTTTATTCTCATTATATTTTTATATCATATTACTTTACTATTTCTTTCTATTTGATTATTTGTTGTATTCGTAATATACTATTTTTATGTATTTTACTGTTATCTCATATGAAAATAATAATAAAAAAACATAAATGTCCAATTGAATAAAGACAAATCGACGTGTCCAAATGAAGAGGTGCTATCTCGACAGAACCAAATAGAAAGGTTCCCTACTTCAGAGGGCTCTTTTGTCCCCAATACTACTTGTATGGGATTTTCAAGCTCCAATACTTTGCTGACCGAGATGCCTTCTTGTCAGTTGGACACATAGAAATGAGAATTTTCCATACAAACATTTTTCTTGGAGTGAAAGTGGTGAAGGTTGTAAAAACCAAATTTTCCTTACGAAAAAGATGATTAAAATGATTATTTTATCTTAATTTAGAAAAATGTAGTCGTCATTTTGAAAAAAATAATTGAAAAAAATAGGTAAAAAATTCCGGCATTGTAAATCGAGCTCGGACTTTCCGATTATAAACTCGGACTGATACCATCTGATCTAACCGGGAGTTACTACTCTCGCACTGCGGTCCATATAACGTGGGTGGATTTTTAAAGGAATTTTTCTCGCCAATTGTTTTAAAAACCCATCATATTACTTCAGCATATTACAATTACGCTATTGACCTAATAATGGGAGGAGTCTGAATGGAAGTAATATATAGTTTCTGTTTAGAAGAATTCTTTCTTTCAAAAGGGAACAAATAAATAATTCTTATTATTTCTTTACATTTTAAAGAATCTGTCATTTTGTAACTATATTCTAGACTAGTATGTTGTGTAAATATGACAAGAATCGGTGAGTGGAATATTTTTTGCGAGCCAGACATCGAATCCCCTTTTTATAGTGAAGATTTTAGAAATGTTTCAAGTGGTAGACTCACCTTTATCTTTAAGGTCAGTAGAACCAGACGATCCAACGTCGATCTTCCGACTGAGTATTTCCGTCGTTTCATTTCTACTAGAACTCTCTACTGTAGTATTTCCCGTTGCTCTCTTTTCCAAGGACATAGCTTCAGTCTGGAGCTCTTTCCCATTTTCAGTGACGCTTTTCTCATACCCTCCGCGTTCGAGCGTTTGGTTAACGAAAAATCTCGAGCCCCGATCATCAGTCTTCGTAAAGATGGTATCGGCTGTCGTGATTTCCGGCTTTTTTGCCCAATAATCAAACGAACCACTCGCGTTCGGCCTCTCAATTAGCAGTGGCGCCTGGGTCATCGACATTGATCGCTGGACTTCTGCAGGATTTTCTTCTTGCGATGATTCAAGTGCCCTTCTACGTGTTCCCTTCGAATTTGTGTAATCAAGCAACGGAGTTAGCGGGTCGCGGCCGGATCGGTTCGAGAGTTCGTTAGCGTATCGCTGATTAGGACTCCTGCTAACAACCATCGCATTTCGTTGGGCAGGTGTCAACGCCATCACAAGGGTCATGGCGTACTGGCATGCCACCAGAAAATACATCGTTATCTGCAATAGCAACCATTATCGTTAATTGATTATTAAGGGACAAATATAATGAGCTATGCTAGTTCCGTCATAATCCCTATAAAGTTTTCCATTATATCCACATAAATATTTCAGACCACCAGGAACAATTAGAATGAAAATAAGTGTTTGACTGAATTCTGATCGCTCAAATATAATTCATGATCCATAATAAGAAAATCGACTCATGAATCTGTATCTATAAGGTTCAAAATGAATAATTTGTTCAATATTTTATAATCCATTTCAATATTATTTGGATGCTAATTCCCCTGAAAACCTATTATTCATAGGAATAACTTTTTTGTTCAATCTACTGCCAACCGGGGTAATTATAGATCAAGCCGGGTAATTATGGATCAAATAAATTTTAATTTTTTTGCAGCTATAGTGAACTTTTCCAAATTTAACACTCTAGGTAAACTTGTAACCTGGATTGTGCCCTATATTGGACTAAAAGTGTGAAGCTTTGCGATTTCACCAAGAAGTCAGAAGCAATTTATAAAGTGGCGACTGTCGAATCATGAAGGCAAGAAATCTCAATAAATTTTAATTATATCATTTAGAATCGAAAATGAAAAATAAAAAAAAGAGAGAGATATATATATATATATATATTCATGAAAAATATTCGATGAGGTGTAGAGGAAGTACTCAGTGTAAAAACAAAATATTATTTCAGGGCTGGTTTCAGGTATTACAATGAGACTCGGAAAAAACAGTCTCGAGTGGTACTAAAATGATGCCACAGGCGGTAACCCAGATTCATTTGTCTTACATTGAAAATAACAAAATAAAGTTATTAGATTCAAAAACAATACGCAAAAAAATGATACTATAAAAAAGATCTCTCTAGTTTTTACAGTGCTGAAAAGACAAAAGTTTACGCACTGCGCTAACTTTTTAATTGCTATTTTTGGGTATTATTACAAAAAGTGAGGTGCCGTATTTCTCGGGGAAATCATGGATGAAGTTACAAAAATGAAATTGTATACAAATAATGTTTAATAAATATTCAGGACCTACCTGAAACAAATATGACATTCGTTGACAATTGAACGATTTTGAATTTAGCTTTGATAACTACGAGCAAAAGTCTTTTAATAACTATATTCCAAATAATACTTAGCCAATAGAAAAATATATAAAGTATTGAATACAAATTTTCAAGAGATTCTCCTTTCTATAAACTGAAAAAATGTACTTTTTCTAAACATTCCTAGGTATTCTTATAAAAAATTATAAAGTCCAATTTTTTTATTATTATACTAAACTTATTATTGAGCTAAACGATAATAATCAGTCTACTTTTTGACCAAATTTAGTTTTCTTCCGAAATCATACTTATCCATTTTTTATAACTATTTCAGTAAAGAAATGAGGTTTCGTTTTGCCCTAAAATTGAACGGATGGGAGCAATAATAGCCTGCTTGTATTCACAGAAATCAATTGTTTTTCATTTATTTTGTATACAACTGCACGAAAAACAAATGAAAACCAAATGACTTCTGAAATTGAAAGTAGGCTGTTATTGCATCAAACTTCTCAAATGCTTCTTTTTTCTCTAATTGGTGTTATTTATTTATGAAATATATAAAAATATGTATTGAAGATGAGTTTTTTAAACAATTGGTGTCCTATTATTATTTATAATACCAGGAAAAGTTTAACGGTGCTAGGTCCATCGACATTTACGTTAGATGAATATGTAGCACTATCTATTTTTTCACACAATGGTTCTGAAACTGATACATCAAACTAAAAAGAAAAAATTAACTGAATCGCTTGTATATTGTTCCTCTGGGAAGGTTTATTTTTCTTCTCCTGTACAATTTGGATGATTGGACTGAACATCGTTTATCTTTCCTCGCTTCAATTACCCCATGAGAAAGTAAACATGGATCAAACTTTGATTAATAAGTTCAAAGACGAATTTTTGTTCAAATCGCCTTTACAGAATATCTTAAGAAGACTCTTAGGAATAGTTTTATATTGACTGCACTCTTTTTTAAGGAAAAAAGATTTGATAACAATAGTGAAATATTCACAATAAATTAGGGATATTTATTTTACGGAATAGAAACTGCGTTTTTGAAAAAAAATATTGTGTGTGGCACAAGCAGAAATTATTAGTTAGTAATAAGCTTGTCAAATTTGTAGCATTCGCCGTCGACTTGTCTTCGGCTCGTCTTCGGTCTATATACTATAATATAAATATATAAGTTTGATTGTTGAATTTTGATTCAAGTGTGCAAAAATAGTTGAAACTCGAGTTTTATCTTTATGTAATGTATTTGAAGGAGTCACTTTCTACAAGGAATTATCAGGAGGGTTTAAATATTTAGAGAAATCTAAATATCTTGAAACAAGACATTATAGTAATAATAATATATATTATGTTAAATGGGGTAATTGTTCAAGATAAAAATGAGCAGTGATGTGAATGAGTCGAAATGAACCGACTATAATCCGATTCGACTTAGCAGAGAATTTAATGAAAATCTGAATCGACTCAGCTCGTGACTCATGAGTCGAATTTTACGAAAGTGACTCAACTTTAGATTGAGTCGAATTGTTTCGATTCGATCGGCTCTTGAGTCGGTTCGCAAAATTCGAGTCATGACTCACGACGGGATGTCATTTCTGAATTGAGTCAAATTACTTTGTACATCACTAATAATAAGAATAAATTAATTGATGAATCGATTGTAATATTGAATTGTTTCTCGTCTATAATTTTTGAAATAAAGTCTAAGCATTGTTTGAAAAGAGCCCTTCATAATTCTCATTAAGAATTTTTCTGGCGGAAAGTAGAGTGGGTACGAAATTTGCGGAAGAGGACGTTTGTCGTATTGTAATAAGCTCAATCAGAGAAAGCCACGCTGAGTCCATTATTCCAATGGTCGAGTGATCGCATTTCAAGTCTTCTCAACTTAATAATAGTATGATAACCGGTTATTCGCAGTTCTCCCTCTTCGTATATGTAGCGTGAGTTATATGAGCTTATGATAGTTCTACACTCTGCAGTGCTGAGCAGCCTCTGGCTGGTATAATTTCTGAATGTCTCCTGCACGTTACTTGCTTGAAGGTGAAATCTTGATGACAGTTTAAGAGCTTACTCTCGGATGCAGTTAACTCAGAGCATTTCATTTCTGTTTGAAAATAAATTAAAAGTGAAATTATTCTTTTAAATCGTAATAGTAAGTTTTAGAAGGACTTTTCTCTCTGTATTATAAAAAGATGTCGCCACCGCCGCCGCTGTGTCTGGAACCGACGATCTGGGGCAAACATCACCCCGGCGGCCACATTACCCCGGGGGCCACATAATACTGGAGGCCGTAGTACCCCATGTGCTACATTGTCCCAAGTGCCACATTTCTCTACGTGCCACATTTTTATTCCAGGTTATACATTATTACCTAACCCCCTACTTCTACCCAACTCTCGCTCTATGCCCAACTATCCTCTTACATCCAGCAATACCTTCACTACGCCCTAAAATCTCCGGACCCCCCTCCCACCCTTATTCACTTATCCATAGTCATAGCTATCACATGGCCTTGGTAGAGCCACGGTCCACTATTATATATTTTTGCTTCGAAGTAATATTACTTTGCACCAAACTTATGCCACTTTGACCCAACCTTATATAACTTTTCTCTAATTTTATGTCGCTTTTCCTGCACCTCATTCCCTTTGCCCCAAACTTATACCGTTGACCAAAGCAACTTTTCATTCCAACAATCCCAGCACTTACGACATTTTGAAGTGTCAAACTGTGTCGGGAATCGAGACCCCCCCCCCTGCCATTCCCTACCCATCACTAATACCCTCATGATACTTAACCTTATGTCCGCTTTCCCCCATTTTAGACTGCTATCGCCAGATAACCCCTCTTTACTCCACTCTCAGATAAAATCTTTTTTAATTAGAATTGAGATACCACTTTTGTGAATCAACGCTGTGTCAGGAATTTTTCCATACCCTCGGCACAAAAAATAATACATAAAGTCTATGGTCTTTAATTCTCCTCTTCATTTACATGTACTACTAACCCCTTTCCTCTTTCCAGTCTTTTCTGTGATTAATTTCTATTCTATGATTTATTTAAAAATGCTTTTTAATAAAAAATAATAAATAAATAAATTATGCGAAGCAGTAGCTGGGTTGAGGTTTGATGCCGAGGTTAGATGTGGGCACTCGAAGCTATCGAATGTCTAGACTCTATATTCAAACTCCTCCGTCGGCAATCAGCTGTGCTCAGAAGTTTTGATTTTCTGCAGTTTTCCACTTCTTTGACGAAATCTTAAAGCGAATGCGGGTGCTTCTAATGAAGATCTGGCTGTAGATGGTATGGGATTTAGAAATTACACAGGATTGAGTACGTTAGGCATGAACAGGAGGCTTAATGAGAGTTGAGGAATTTGGGGTAATTGGGATACTTGGGGTTAAGTTTGAGGGTTAGTGTCTGTTGATCTCTTGTGGAAGTGAGAATTGAGGTGAACATCACAAAGTTCAATATTCTATATGTAAATATCTAAAAAGAATATATGGCAGACTACCCTACAGAAAATAATGGTCCTACAGTAGATAATCATTAATTAAAAATACTAATATGTGTAAAATAATAACTTACAAATAATTAATAGTTAAGCCATGATGTGCGTTAATATATTAAAATTATAATTGATTATTTAGTTTATATCTGTGCTTATAATTATAGCTTATCTACTGTAGGGTAGTCTCCCCTACATTTGAGTAATAAAATGAAAATAAAGAAAATATATTACAAATTGAAATTAATTATAAAAAATAAGAGGAAATAAAAAATAAACAAAATTCTTTAGTCCTTAATTTTTCTTTCTATTGACGTGTGCTACTAATCTCCTTTATTTTTTCCATTTATTTCTGGAAATCTGTAGATGTCCCTTCGTTTCAATGTCTTCAAAATTATGATCTATGCTTTATTTTAAATTTGTTAAGAAAAAGTTATTTAATATTTTGAAAAAATTATATATATATACAGTTATTCAAATATAACTATAAACCATTGTATACAATATTAGTTTTTATTTTATATTTATCACGAAATTCATATTTAGTATTAAAAATTACTAATGTTTTAATTTTTTTTTAATTTTAAAATGAAAATCACTATGAAGGACATATGAGTATTTAAAAATAAATTATTATAAACATACAAATAATAAGCCTAACATTGAGGGTAGTAGCTATATCGTATTATAAAGATATCTCGCCACCTTTATGTAAAAAATCGAGACACTGTCGAAAGGTATTATCTTTAAAGTTTTTTTATTTTATTCCGATTTGATCAAATATTTTAAAAAGATTTAGTACGGAATCTCAAATAAATTGACTATTATACCTTACATAACTAAACCTTAATAAATAAAAAACAATAATGGGCGGAGGTAGCTGCCCGCAGTCTTTTAAATGCTTATACAATTTTTTCAATGATATTTGCTAAAGACCAATAAAATCTTTAACGTTGCGAAACTTTGTGTTGATAAATCTTCATTTTTTAATATTTCGAACAGAACTGGACATTTTATTAAGTTTCGAAGCATTTTCTGCTTCTTGAAATTAAATACATCATCCAAAATTTCGATTAGAAAATTGTTCATTTCTAATGCTCCCAACTTTAAGTTGTTAAATTATTTAGAAATAAAAATTATTTAATTTGTGTAACATTCAATTTTACACTTTTTATATTCAACTTTGGAAAATGATGCATTTGAAGTGGATCAATTTCGAACGTTTCAATTAATTTAAACAAATCTCAGTTTTAAAAAATTTAATATTTCAACAGGGGGTTTCACTTTAAAATTAGTAAGTTTTGGAAAGTTGATATTTTCCTTGTTCATTCTCAGACTTATAAAATTTCAAATCAATTAACTCAAGAGAATTAAAATTGGTAAAATATGTTTAATTTTGAGAGACTTGGATTTGAAAGATTCATTCATTTTTAATTTTCAATTAACAAACGATGAAAGTGAAAAAATTGTGAGCTTGAGTAATTAGGTTTGAATTGTTTAATTTTGAGTCTTACAACTTTAAATAGAGCAAATTCAAATCAAAGAAAAACATTCATTGGCTCTCAGTCAAAGAAAGTTTTTTGGTTGAAAAAAAAATGGTTTTTTGTTTCAATGAAGATCTTTCTCTAATTTAAAATGATTTTCTTCATTTTAAAGTTATTTTTGGCAACGTGAAAAAAATTACCTCAAAGAAACTTTTCCTCTAATCCAAAACAAATATTTTTCTGCGTGATAAAAAGATTCTATCTCAGCCCCGATCGAATATAGAAAATTTCACATTCGAACTATCGCTGGTTTATGGTGGATAGAAAAAATCAATCTCAGCTTATATCGGTTTCGAAAATTTGATATTCGGCCGACAATCGTATAGAATTCAAATTATTGTTGCACACTGTTAGGCATTTTCACTTCATCATCAGCTAAGTTCAGTTCGTTCGCATTTGGTCCATTGTTTTCCTCTCAGCACTCAACGAAGTGAAATTGGCTGGTGGTTGAAGTGAGAATGCCTAATGGCATGGAACGCTTTTGTTTCAAAAATTCCTAACTTGAAATTGTAAGTTTTCTGTTTTTTAAGCGTACAGTCAAATGGAGAAATTTCGACATGTGGGGTAAATTCGAACATTCCTAATTTGATAGTTTAAATCACTTAAGGGGGTTTCAACCAGAATCTAGAACCAGTTAAGGCTATAACTGGTTCTAGATGCTGGTTAAAACCCCTTTAAGTAATTCAAACTATTAATTTGAAAATGTTGGAATTTACTCTACGTGTCCGAAATTACCCCGGTTGACGGTACATTTATTTTTAAAGTAATTCTGTATCACTGTTATTTTTCTTTCTTTTATGAGTATGCCTTGATCAATAATAATTGCGGCAGATGTCTGTAGTACGTGCTTTCTGCAAGAACACGTGCATATCCTCGTTTACTGTGTTCGCAGAACATGTGTATGGAAATAGCTATGCCGGTTGTTGACCATTGTCGGTATGCTTTAGACTGAAAGTACAATAGAAATTTGGTATTATTACATCTCCTGGTTATGTTTCATCCTTCGTAAATTACGTTGCAAGATGATACCTTTAATTTTCAAATATTTGCTTACTGTAGTTTTCGCGACCTATAGAATTAGGGTGAATGTGCAAAAAAACGTTGTCTACCCCACTCGCAAAGTATTGCCAATTTTAAAATAAGGAGCGTAATTTTTTTAAAATTATGGACTTTGTAAATTATAGTTTTGTTTGGATATTTCTTCTTTTCCAGCACAAAGTAAAAGGGAGACTGTAACAATAGCAAAATAAGAGATTAAAGACTCCTTTTTTCATTTTTTGCTCCTTCATGCGAATAAAGCGAAAGACGCTTACCTAAGATTGAAACATAGATATATCTAGAAACAGCATCGAAGGTAACTTACTTCTGCATCATTTCCAATAAAACGTTTTTGCGCTGAGAGAATATTGCTGTCAATTTATATATCCGAAAATACAACTCTCTTGTATTTCGTGGACAAAACTTTTAGAAATCACAAAAGTAATAAGAACAAAGTTACATTTGCAATAAAAAAAATTTTATTTTTATTTGTAAAAATCAAAATATATTTTTTCTCATGAAGGTAAAATGAACTATTTTGCGCGCAAATACCTGGCTCGTGAGCAAATTAACAATGAATCAATTGAAAGAGAGACTACGGTGTAAAAAACTTTACTGTATGTTAGCAGGTTGCAGTAAATCATTGTATTCTGCCTAATCGGACAACAATCCTACTTCATTACCGCAGGGTAAATCCCATTTTACCCAGCTTCAGCTTCATTGAACTTTTGCTTTGCGCAGTGTCGGGATATTTCTGTGGTTCTTTGATCAAATAACATGATTTGTATTTCCATGTTCGAATAAATAGTTCTTAAAATTGTAATTCGTGATTAAAGAATTCCCGAAATTCGGAAGATTTCATTATTAATATGTACACGTAAAAAATATAAGATGTCTATCAATACCAGTAGATGAAGTTGAACGTCTCAGTAATCGTGACGCCAATTTTCTTGCTTTTTATGTAATTTTAATTAATTAGAATTTCATTTGATAACATGAAATGCTACAAAATAAATGGGACTTCTCATTAAATGTTACTTTTAACATATTTTTTAAAAATGTATTCAAATTATAACCAAGTTTCAAATACACTTTTAAAACTAATCTAATCGCGTAGCAATTAAGATTATTCACGCAAAGAAACGGTTTTGACAAAACATTAATTTCAGAGACCTCTAGAATGTCGGTTTCATGATGCCTTTACATTATATCGGTTTTCATGATTTAAACAACAAAACCTGAAAGACAGGAAATTTTTTTCAGCGTATATTTGTAAATTATGTTGCGTTATTTCCTTTAGTACCAACAAATATAATTTTTTGAAGATAACTCTTTATTATTTTCATAAAAATATTTTATTGCATCGTAAAATTCCTAATATGCTTGTGAACTTTCAAAATATTTGTCGCTTGTCATGTGAGGCAACCCACATAGGGTATTGTAGAATGGGTTACATATCGTAAGGCGTTCTTGAACGGTGCACAGTTGCAGATTGAAATAATCTTCAGTTATTATTCGTTCTTATATTGTAATTTAAAAAGTGCTGACTCCTAAATTATTTGGATGATTTACATAGTTATAAATAATATTCAAGAATTTTTAACTGCACAAAAGTTCTATAAAATAAGATAATGATATTACCAGAAAATTGTAATGAAATAGTTATAAACATGATCGTAATCTAAAGCGGCTCCACTACTGATGTACGCTATAATATTTTTAAATTTTCAAAGTTTATTGATCCTCATTTCGAGCAGTTTGTAACTTGATAAACTCAATGTTTAAATACGTTCAAAGAATGTTATAAAACTTCTATTATTTAAAATTCTACACCGTTCAAATTTTACAAAATTGCAAGATCGTTTCATTTAGGGAAAGAATCACAGTATGAAGATCGATTGAAACATTGTTTAATTTAGAAGTCATCACATTTAAAATCATTGAAATCGCATATTTCTTAACACTAGTCTTTAAATATTTGGATATTTTTAAACTAGAAGAATAAAAAAGGCAGAATAATGGGAGGAATGGTGATGGGAGTAAGGAACGAATGTATAACAAAATCCAGAGACAAGATACTGAATACGGAGGGAAAGAAATTGTTAAAGAGTCTACGGGAGATGGAATGGAATATACACGTTCATGAGGAAATAGGGGAATGGTAGTTGATTATGTGGTAGTGGACGACGAGGTAAGAGAATGGGTTAAGAAACTAGGGGTAGGGAATTTGATAGATTTGGATAACTTTCCCATAATATTGACGGTAGAGGGAGAAATGCGTAATAAAAATAAGGCTAAAAAGGAAGCAAAAGGAAATAAAGCAGGAATAGGGAATGGGTAAATGGAAGGTAAAGAACAGTCTAAAGGAAAAGTCAGATCTATCAAAATGAGGAAAGGAAATGTAAACGAGGAAATGGAAATAATGAAAGGAGAAATAAAAAGTGTATTAGAGTGCACAAGCAAAAAAGAAGTTAGTGAAGGATGGGATAGAAGTGGATGGGATGAGGAATGGAAACAGAAGAAGAAGGAAGTAAGAAGGGAATTGAGAAAATGGAGAAAAGGGACAAGTAGTGGAGAAAAATATAGGAGAAAAAAGAAGTATACTGAGTTGTGTGATCAAACGAAAGAGGAGGAAAATAAAAGATTTGAAGAAGAAGCGGAGAAGGCTAGGACGGAAGAAGAGGTTTGCAAGGTGGTAAATAGAGAGAGAAGAAAAAGGAAAAAAAATAAACCAGGATATTAAGATAGTAGAATGGAAAACATATTTTATGGAATAACTAGGAGGGGTAGAGAGGTAAGTTAGCCAAGGAGGAAAAGATGGTCGGGAAACAGATAAGAAGAAGAACATTACAAGGGAGGAAATTGTCAAGGTATTAGGGATAATGAAAGATGGAAAGGCACCTGGTGTAGATGAGATTTTAAATGAAGTCTGGAAATATAGAGGGGGGGGGGGGTCAGAATTAAAGAAATGGGGATAGATAATGTGCAATAGAGTATGGAGAGGAGATGGGTGGCCAGAGTTATGGAAAGAATGAGTTGTGATACCAATAGTGAAGAAAGACAAAGGGGAGGAGGTTAAAGATTATAGAGGAGTGAAACTAATACCAGCACTGTATAAAGTATATGTTCTGAACTATCTAGTAAATAAGAGGATTAAAAGGGAGAAAGGGCCCATAATAGCAATGTTTGTGTACCTAAAGGCAGCCTTTGACTCATTAAATTGAGACGAGATGGAAAAAGTTATGGTGAAAAAGGGGATACGAAAGGGATTAATAAAGAGAGTACCGGACATTTTTAGAGAGACAAAAAGCAAGGTAAAGATAGGAGAACATAGATTGTTTCTGGTTGAGGAGAGGAGTAAGGCAAGGATGTCCTCTGAGCCCAGTCTTATTTAATTTATTAATATCCGACTTGGAAGAAGAAATGAAAAGAAAAGCGTAGGGAGGAGATGGGATAGGGCACGAAAAGGTATATACACTGGCATACGCAGACGATGTAGTGTTGATGGCAGAGGATGAAGAAGGGATGGGGGGCTTAATTACAGGATTAGATAAATACTTAGAAGAAAGAAAGAATGAACGGGGGATGGAAGGGGCTAAAATTATAAGAAGTAAAAGAGTTTAAGTATTTAGGATATACCTTGCAAACAAATTGAGGCCATGCAGCTCATGTAATAGAAAGGATAAAAAAGCAGCAGGGGTAATAAAACAGATATGGAGAATAGGAAAAAGAAGGTTAAAAAATTAAAGAAGGAGAGTGTGGTTATTTGATACGCTGGTATGGCCGGTATTAGGTTACGGAGTAGAGGTATGAGGATGGAGAGGAAGGAAAGAGAGAGTTTGATGGAGGTGGAAGAAAGGAGAGGGAGGGCGGTGGAATTAACGCGATGGGGAGAAGAAAGCAGGAAGTTCTTTAAGGCTAGAGATAGGGGAGCGGCGGTGAATGCGGCGCACATGAAGGAAAAGGCACGATTAAAATTAAAATACAAAGGAAAATATTGTAATAAAATATATTCCTTCTAGGCCAATATCTTACCAATGCTCTATGCATGGAGATAATTTAATTGAAGTTCAATAAAATAGTTAATTAATGTGTTTTCCAAAATGTACATCTGCGCCAAGTTGTCCTACCTTGTTTGGTAATGTGGCGCGTTTCGATTTCAATTCATAATAATTATTGAATAAAAAACAAATTATAAAGAAAAATTATTGCAATTTACTAAAAATAAGATAAATATATTTACGTTTAATATTAATGACATATTTGAGGGATTATGTCTGCCGAAATTTCAAAACAAAATATTTTTTTTAAAGTGCAGAATGCCTCACAATAATTTGAGGGTTATGTCTGCTGAAATGTAAAGAACAAAATTTGTTGTTAACAGTGCAGACTGACTCAACAATATGAAAAATAATATAATTCAAGGATATATTTTAATAACTATCAATGGGGAAACTTTTGAAACAATTCTTTATATTACCTGTCGATTTTAGACCCGAATGCGCCATATTAGTCGCTTGTGAATAGTATTTAAAAAAGATTTTTTATATAAAAGTTGATTAATTTTGCTAAAAATGTTAAACTTCAAAGCATTCAAGAAACTCTAGACAGCACATTTTCAAAAAATGTTATAACTTTAATCGAAACTTCTATAATTTTTTACTTGTTTTTAACTACTTTCACAATACAAGCGAAAGAAAAAAACTAACTTTTTGTTATAAAAACCAGGCAATCAATTTAATTATTCCAATTTTTTAATAATGTAACGTTGAAAATATATATACATTTAGTGAAACCACCTTCACAAGCAGAAAATGCGTTAATATTCGAAAACTCGAACGCGCCACATTAGCCGCCGCGCCGCATTCGCTGCCGCTCCCCTAACTTGAAAGAAGCAGAAAGAAACTATAAAACTGCAAATTTTAATAAAAATGGATTTATTGCAGAAAAAAATCCATTACCTATTGCCGTAAAAGGATTGTTTGTAAATATCACTTCATCATCATTCACAATTTTTAATAAGATTTTAATTTAGGGAGCGTTCGCATATTACGTAACATTAAAAGGGGAGGGGGTTAGTGCTTCGTTACGATCTGTTATGTGGGAGGAGGGGTATTTTGATCCGATTACGGAACATTTTTAATTCATGAATTTTCTGAACCATCAACTTTGTATATCAAAATTTCTATATAAATAATTTTACCTCATCATAACATTTTTTCTGAATGTTTGTAAACATTATTTATAGAAGAGAACATTTAAATTGTAAATGATTGTTTAATAATGGGAAATAATTCTGTTCTTACGATTTCGCTACCACCCTATAATTTGTCAACTTTCTTACATTTTTAAAGAGATAAGAAAAATTAAATTATGGACAAAAACTTATTTGGAAGAATTCGAAAAAAAATTAGAAGCTTTTTAATTATGAAAGATTTAAGGGCATGTGATACTTAGAAAATTATCGATTTTAGCAGTGTTAGGTTCCCCCGGCTTTTTTCCTACAATAAT
>JAABKJ010007179.1:0-21204 GCA_011634705.1 Andricus grossulariae
ATATATATATATATATATATATATATATCAAATGAAAATTAAAAAACAATAAGGATCAAATCATGAAGAAAGGAAGAGAAAGCGCGGAGAGAAAATGAGAATGGTTGAACAAGGCAAAAGAATACCACCAGAAATCGAAAATTGCTGAAGCATCTCCCAAGTGAAATGTAAACCTTTCCTTTCATTTTCTCTTAAAATTGATCATCAATCATCTTGTAACGATAAAAATCTTCTTGATCCTTTAGGATTCTCATTTTCAACATAAAGAAATGTATTCTATTTAAAATTATTTTATTTTTAGACATTCCTTTCCTTTAAGATCTGAACATCTTTAAAATAAATTTATTGAGAGGAATAGTGATAAAAAAAAAAAAAAACAAACAAAGCATGGGTTAACTCTGAATGAAGGTGTACCCATAGATTTAACAGTAAATGCCCAAGTATCAAATTGGGCCAGAAAATCGCATCAAAACGTTGCACAATGAGTATCTTTAATTATTTACGTAATGTAGGTGAAACGGATGCAGGCGTTGAAAACATTTTCAAGTTTGTGCAATGGTTTGATATTTTTCTCTTTTGTACTTGATATTTAGGTTCAGTATATAGCATTTTTCTGATTGAGCCTTCTGTTTAGCCGTGTCGAAACTTCGACTTGCATGGAAACTCACAGACAATGATAAAATTTCATTTTGAACATAGAGACCAAGTCAAAACTTGCTGTCACAAAATTAAAACATAATTGGTTTATATTGAGCAATATGGATATTAAAAGCAATTCAGTTATTTTTCAGTTTTGACATTGATCATGACAGCGTACATAGCTGAAGTTCAAGTCGAGTTTGCAACAAAATGACCTAAAACAAAACTGTAACCCTAATTTTTTCCGTGCTTTTATTTCTTTTCAAAATCAAAGTTTTGTATTTATATTGAACAGATGACCTTTTCCTTTTTTACAAAGGTTCTGGAAAGATTATTGTTTGTAGATTATATCATAGTGCTTAGAATTGATTGAAAGTGTTGTCATCTTGAATTTGAACTGCAAACTTTTTCCATCAATGAAATGGCAGACAGTCATTGGATATTGAGACGCTCTTAGGACGTGTGTAAGATATCTGGTGCCACGTGAGTAGTCTGAGAACACACCTTGCAGGTAGATACATAAAGCCTATAGTTGTAACAAGGAATTTCATTCCCAGCGTAACCCGAGACGACCCACAGAATGCATCCGCATGTATGCACATGTGCATTTACACGAGTGCGTGTAATGCTGTAAATGCGTGGAAAGTTATGATACGTTTCCCAGAGGAAGACTCGGCACAAAAAGTTTAAGTATAAGTGATAGGAGATTCAAACTGGTTTCGGATCATCAAAACTTTTGAAAATCTGGTTCACACATTACCATATAACCCGTACTTGAGATTTGTTCTCACAAGTAATCATTTCCTAAAGAGGATTTTATTGATACCATTAGTGACAACCTTGGTACTTCTGGACCAAAGTTCGTGAATTTTTCATATCGTGCTTCGCCAAAAATCAGAAAATGTACTCAATTTTTGTTGTACCATATATAACTGTTCTTCAGTGCCTCTTCAAGATATGCTGCAAATTTTATTTGATAAAAGTTCTCATTCAAAGTCCGGATCATATGGAAATCTTTGTTTGAGCATCACAGAGTAATAATAGGAATATTTCCATTGTTTAATTCTTTTTATAAGAGTAAAGCACTGGAATGAAAATTAAATGTTCGTTATCTAATTCTGTACTGCCATCCTTCTACTACACCGTTTGATAGTATCTATTTTATTTATTATTATCTCCACATTTTTTATGTTTCCGCAGATCCAGGTCGAAACTTTTATGCTTTCGGTCGAGTGTCTGTTCATCTGTTGTATGATTTCAGGCCCTAAATATTTTGCTTTTTATATTTTTGGGACTTATGGAAATTTAGGTTATTATTTGTTTCATTATCAATCTATTAAAATCATTAGGTATGCGAAAGCTATTATCGAAACATGTGAAAGTTTATAATTGACTTCAACAAAAGGAGAGCAGTATTGATTCGACAAGTGTGAACCATTTCGAGGAAGAAAGAAAAGGGTTTTACGAGTCATTGAGACTTCGGCACCATTATCTTTTACACTCAGTCAATTACATTGCGTCGAAACAATCATTTAATAATGATCCAGCAGTATTTTCAGAGAACTCGTTCCGACAATTAGTGAGATAGGCACCTGTAGCAACCCAAAAGATAGGGGTGTGTTTCGGAAAGGGTTGGTCAGTTGAAGCAGAACCCTGTAATTTAAAATTTCCTTTGAGGGAAAAAAATTTCGCTCCAGGTAAGAATAAAAAAAAACAGTCTAATTTTATTTGATTACAATTACTATTCATTATAACATAGCTCCTTTTCAACTAAATAGTTGAAAAATAAAAGTTATTCGATATTCCAAAAGGTTTTCAAATTTTGACGCTTTAAGATTCATCGATTTCCAACTTTTGTAGGTTTCGAATTGTTAATTTATTGCTCTAAATTTGTTGATATTTCAAAGCCTTAAAAATCAATAACAATCCTTAATAAATAATATAGGGGAAACTACTGGTAATCCACTGGACCACTAGCTTATCCGAACTGGTAATCCGGTATAATTCGAGTAATCCGGTGTAATTTGAAATACTTGTAATCTGCAGCAATCCAAATCTAATCCGAGTAATCCACTTGTTATCACTTGTTATCCACCTGCAATCAGTTATCATAAATTATAATTCTGTTAAAAAGTCTTTTCCTTGTTTGTTAAAAATTCAATTTTGTGGTTAAAAATTCGTCTTCTTGGGTTGAAAATGAAACTACTTTGGTAAAAAATTATTTCTTCGGTTGAAAATGTAACCATATATTGTTGAAAATTCATTTTTTTTCTAAATTCATTTTTTAAATTAAAAAATTAGGTATTCTATTTTTAGTTGACAATTTATTTTTTTTAGTTGAAAATTCAACTACATGAATTAAATTTGAACCAATTTGTTGAAAATTAATTTTTCTGGTTGAAGATTCTTGATTTTAGTTGAAAATATGGCTTTTCTGGTAGAATATTAATCTTCTTTGTTTAAAATTCGATTACTTAGTTGAAAGATGAACAGCTTTGTTTAAAATTTATTTTCTGGTTGAAGATTCATCATTTTAGTTGAAAATTCATCTTTTTAGTTGAAAAATTGACTAGTTTGTGGAAAATTCAGCTATTTGATAACAAATTAAGTTACTTTGTTGGAGATTCAACAATTTTGTAAAAAAAAATCATTTTTTTGGTTGAAAATTCCATTTTAGTAGATAATTCGTATTTTTTAATTGACAATTCAACTATTTTGATAGCACAATAATTTGGTTGAAAATTCAACTATGTGCTTGAAAAGGCGTTTTCTTTCGGTTAAAAATCAATTTTTTAACAGAAACTTGAACTATTCCATTTTTAGTTGAAAAATTATCTTGTTCAGTTGGAAATTCAATCACACGATTGAGATCTGAACTACTTTTTTAAAAATTAATTTTTTTGGTTCAGGATTCTTGTTTTTAATTGTAAATGTTGCGGTTAAAAGTTTAACCACTTAGTCTGGAAATTCGTCTTTTTTTCTGAAAATTAATTTCATTAACTGATAATTGAACTATTTTATTTTTGGTGAAAATTTGTCTTTCTTAGTTGGAAATTCATGTATTTTGTTGACATTTTGTTTCATTTGGTAGAAAATAAATTTTTTTAATTGAAAATTTAACTATTTCATTTTTGATTCTAAATTTATATTTTTTAGGGCAAAATTCAAGAATTTGGTTGAAAATTCATGTATTTGGTTACAAATTCGTCTTTTCGGTGAAAAATTAATCTTCTTGATTGAATATTCAACTAATTGATGAAATTCAACTAATACTTTAAAGTTGAACTACTTTGTTCAAAATGCAATTTTTGGTGGAAGATAGATAATTTTAGTTAAAATTAATTCAAAAGCTGAAAATTGATCTACTTTGTACAAAAGTCAACAATTTTGTGAAAGTTTAAATTTAATATACATTCAAATATAAATTTGGCGTAGTTTTTGGTTAACAATTCATTTATGGGGATATTCACCAAATAGGACAATAGGTAATACGTTTTCCAGGGACTTTAACCTCCCCCCCCCCCTCCGTGAACGTATGATGTGTTTTGTGAATGACCCTTATGTACTTTGGTAGAAAATTAAACTGTTTAGTTGACAATTTCCTTTTTTGTAAAAAATTCATTTATTTTGGCTAAAAATTTGTGTCTTTGGTAGAAAATTAATCTTCTTGATTAAAAATTTATTTTTTGGGTTGAAAATTCAACTACTTGGTAGAAAGTTGAATTTTTTTGTAAAAAAAAATCATTTTTTGGTTAGAGATGCATGATTTTAGTTAAAAGTTCATCTGTTTGTTTACAAATTTAACTATTTTTCGAAAAATCGTTCTCTTTGGTTGAAAATGTATCTTTTTCAGTTGAAAATTCAGCTATTTGGCTGAAAATTTATCTACTTTGTAGAAAATTCAACAATTTTGTGAAAAATTCCTTTTTTTGGTAAAAGTTCAACGGTTTCGTTAATGAATTTTTTTTGGTTGAAAATTAATGTTTTTAATGAAGATTTAATTATTCCACTTAAAGTGAAAAATTGATCTCTTCTATTAGAAAACTCAACTATTCCACTAACATTTCGACTACTTTGTTGAAAATTTATGTATTTTGTTGAAAATTTGCCTTTTTTGATAAAAAAGTATCTTCTTATTTGAAAATTCCACTACTTGATAAAAAGTCTACCTATTGTATTTAAAATACAACAATTTCATTTAAAAATAATAAAAGTTGTTTCCCCCTCGCAGAAAATCTACAAAAAGTGAAATACCAATAAGAACAAAAATTTGCTTTGGACAATGAAACTAAGTTTACTTATGTGCTGATTTCCATATTCCAGATAAGAGAGAGAATACATAAAACGAAATTAAAGCTGGCCCACTCGCCTAAAATTGGCCCTTAATAACGTTTTTTATATTTGGGTTGTTAGTTGACAACAAAAAAAGGTTGTAAAATTACGAGCGTGGAGAAAATTTATAGTAAGGATATTCCAAATTTATCTCATCCCGTGAATGTTTGCGTTCAATAACCCCGCAGGTGAGTTTACTTTACGCGCTCGGGCACTTCCTCGTGTGCTCACGATCGTTCTCCGCGGTCAGAGGTTAATGAAACTTTGCGAAAAATATGCAAATAAGCGTTGAGTTCGTGTACACGAAGTACACATTCAGCCAAATTAAACAGACCGCCACTCGAGTCGCTCGTGTTTTCTAAGAAATATATGTACGTGCGACCAAAGTCCCGAACCACCTATATTGCCCAAACCCACTCGATTTTAGTCAGCCAGCTTTTAATTGCTCTGATAATTATCTTCTTTTGGGGAATCACATATATTTCATTCATTGTGGGTTTATTATATTTTAGGAAAATACGACCTAAAATATTAAGCCCTGGTGGAACAAATTTTTACAAGGAAGTACAACATTTCTACAACTGTAATTTTTTGTTAAAACATATACTTTTTTTGTAAAAAAAAGGTACAAAATTTAACAAAAAGATACAATCAAATACGAATAGGTTATTTCTTCTTGTATTTCGTCATAGAAAAGTAAAAAAAAATTAACATTAAAGTATAAGTTTCTACAATTCAAAAACTTGCATAACTTTTGATTATTATTTTTTTACTTTGTTGTAAAAATCTACAACGTATTATAACAAAATACAGGATTTCCATTTCTTTCATTTTGGTGTTTGACGTCATGGAAAAAATTTCAATTTCACGTAAATTATTGTAGAAAATTACAAATTTTTACAAAAAAAAAAATGTACAAAAGTTAAAATATTGGAAAACTGTACTTAAAATTATGTTGTAAATATTCGTAGTTTATTGTAGAAATGTCAATTTTCGTAGGATATGCAAGATATAATTTTGTATCAAAAAATTAAAATTAAAATATTACACTTTCACCAAGACCTTTTGCTATTACAATAAATCAGTGATCAAGCAGCAATATCAGTTATGCAACATTTTTTTACGATAAAATTTTACCTAGATAGCCACATATATCACATGTAGGTTCATATCAGAGATATTTTTATTTTTCAAAATAATTTTATGTAAATTAATTCAAACAGGAAAATGAATTTTAATAGGGGAAAAAACATATTTAGGAGTGTACACGTTTATTTTGCAAAATATTGTCATACAGTGGCACAGTCATCACTGTTGCATTAATAATAAAAGCGATGGACTGTAAAAATTATATCAATTGATAGGAACGAACCTCACTTCGGTTCCGTATCGAATAAAGAGTGATGCCTGGCGAAAAAATTGTTTAAAAAAATTACAAAAAATTGCAAACAACTAAAACCATTCCCACAGGAATCTACAAATGAATACAATAAGTGACAAACAAAATTGCAGGAAAGTATAACTTTTTTCTATTATTCGAATGAATTTGATACTTTTTTTGTATTCTAATGTAGTTTTAATTTCTTACGAGAATTTTCAAAAATGTGCAGCTACAAGAATTTACAACCACCAGAATCTACAGAAATTTACAGGTTTTTTAGCCAAAATGTTCTTCTTTTTTGACCTAGTATGACAAATATTTAGATTATTGCAATGAGATAATTTTTAATTAAAAAAATGTTAAGATTTGGTTTTAAAAGTTTAAAATTCAATAGTATTCTACTAATCCACTTTGAGCGTTTTAATTTGCAGTTTAGTTTTTATAACTTCAACTGAAACAAATTTTATCTTCAAGTGTTCGAATCTTTTAATTTCAATGACCGTGAGCAATTCTTTTTCCATTGTTCAATTTCTATTTTCAGTCAAAAAGTTTGTTATTTCGACCTAGGATGACAAATATTGAGAACATTGCAAAGAAATAATTTTAAATGATATATATGGTGTACAATCGATTACTAACGATTATTCATTATTGTCCTTTAATATTCTATCATTTCTCTCATGTTTAGGCATATAAACTTTTTTTTGTAATAGCGATGACATACACAACTTAATTCAAAATTATCTCATTGCAATATTATGAAAATTTGTCATATCACAGGTCGAAAAAGTACAACTTTTTGGCTGCAAAGCCTGTAGATTCCTGTAGGTTTTTTGTAGATGGAAATTCTTTTAGTTGTCCTCTTTTGTAAATTCACGTAGAAAATTTAAACAAGAATAAAATACAATGAATGTATTTCTGCGGTATATTTCAGGTCCTTTTCAAGGCTTATTCTATTATAAAGAAAGAAAAGAAAAACCGCTGAAGACTATGTTGAGTTTTTTGAGAATCTTTGACATTTTTTGTATCTTGTAAATTTGTTAAAAGTTTAAAAAAAAGTGAAAATTGTAAACAAAATTTTTTAAAAATTTGATAACGTATCATTTACAGTATAATCTTACAAATCTCATAGGAAAATTTCCTTGAGATTATGCAATTATTAAACTACATTTTGTTAAAAATTCTGGTTAACGACTTTTTGTCGAGTCAAAAACTCATGATAGTTATGACGATACTAATGGCTGATTTTTATCGGTTTTTCGACGGTTTTTCTTTTCTTTCATTATAATAGAATGAGCCTTGAAAAGGACCTGAAATTACAGGTTGAAACATGTCGGCAAATTTTTTGTAATAAAAAAATTTGTAACACCAAAAGAAGCGAAATAGGCCTCAATGAACATTATTTATCAATAAATTACAATATTATACCATCAAATATAAAAAAGTTCAAAATTTTTCTGAATAATAGAAAATAGTAGTACTTTTCTGTTATTTTTGTTGTAATTTATTGTATTTATTTGTAGATTTCTGTAACAATGGTTTTAGTTTTTTGCACTTTTTGTTACAATTTTTCCATTTGAAAAAGATTTGAGTTATTATTAGATTGCTAATAATATCAATTAATTTTTATTTTTATTATGAGAAAGAGTTCATTATTTGCAATGAAATTTCGGGCTGATCAAAAAATATTTGGTTCTTTATAAGATTGATCCAAAAAAGGATTTTTTCTCCCATGAAGCACAGTGTGGCCAAAAAAAACTTTTTGTGAACAAAATTCTATCTACAAGGCATTTTCAACTCGTCTTTTTACATGGCCGTAAGGCTTCCAGGTATAACAATTCGGTGCATTTTGATCAAACAAAATTTTTTTATTTAATAGGAAAATAAAGAATATTGACCTTTTTTGAAGATCTTTACATTAACTGAAGAAGAACTTAAGTCAGTGTAATAACTATCTAGCAATAATTTCCCTTAGGGAAAAGTGAGGAAAAAATTGTTTATAATGTTTTAAACAAATTAACGTACAAAAGCCATTTTCTCGTGATTCGCAATGAATAGTTGGTTGAGATTCATATTTTTCATATAAAATATAAGAAAAATTGATGACTAATTGCGATTAGTTAAATAGCGACTGTTTGACAATTACATAAACAACTTTCATAAACAAATACACAGTTTGCGCATGGCACAATGAAATGTCCCAATTTTTTTGCGAAACCAGGAAAAATTTATTGCCAGTGACTCATAGCTGTAAGTTTGTTCAAGTCGATACAAAATATTAATTATATTTAAACCATTTTTATGAATAAATCACATGATGACCATTTTTTCAAGAATAGGTTTCATTTCTTTTTTAATCAAGAACTTCTTGCTATGATACTTTGCCAATGAACAAAAACGATTAATTATCCAAACAATTTATATGAACAAATGTACATTTTGGCCAATTTTGCATCAATAGGCTCAATTTCTTCTTTCAGTGATCCAAAAATGTCTTACCAATGACTCCTTTCTGTCATATTTGTCCAATTACCAAGAACTATTTATTATTTAAACAATATTTATAAAAGCTTCACAGTTCAACTATTTTTCCATGCTAACTACTGTTTATTATTCATGAATGTATGATAAAACAATAGAACCAAAAGCAGATCAACTTTTCAGAAATACTCAAGATATTTTATGAAGTAGATTATTCAAATTTTCGGTTTTCATGCAGATACGATACCCAATAAATAGATAATTTAATGAACCAATAACCAAGGACCCATCACTCATTTGATTAGCACATATATAATGACCTTGGTTTTTAGTTCATTCCGGAAAAAAATCATATTTATCATTGAACAATTTTCAAACTGTGAATTTGTTTATAAATATGAATTGAGTAATCAACCTTTTTTCCCAATTAGAAAAATATGACAAGAAGGAATAAATAATTGGAAAGACATTTCTTGTTGATTCCGCAAAAAAAATATTTATCATAAAAAGATGATCAAGCTAAATTTGTTTATAAATATTGTTTGAATAATCAACAGTTCTTGTAATTGGACAAATGTACATTTGTTTCTAAAAATTGTTTAAATAATTAAATATTCTTGTGCATCGGAAAAGTATCATAGCAAAGAGTCATTGACAATATATTTTTACTTGATTCCGCTAACACAATGGAGCATATTCTTGAAAAATGTTCAAAATGTGCATTTATTTATCAAACTTGTTTAAATATGTAGCACTTTTATCAAATTAAAAAAAATTACAGACAGGGGTAGCTGTCAATACATTTTTAGTTGGTTTTGCCAAAAAAATTGGGCCTAGTCGTAAAATAATGATAAAAATGTGAATTTCTTTATAGAAAAATTGTTCACATAATTAACAGTTGTGGCTGATTTGAACAAAATGACAGCGAGGAGTCATTGACAAGACATTTTTGGTTGATTCCGAAAATAAAAAATTGAGCCCATTCACTGTGACACACGAAAACTGTGTATTCATTTATGACAATTGTTTAAGTAATTGTCAAACAGCAGCTATTTCTAACTTATCGCAATGGCTTTTGTTCAATAATTTGTTTAAAACATTATTAACATTTTGTATTTTAACCTATTGCAAATCTTTGCCAGATAGTTATTACATTTTCCTTTATATTGATTGAATCAAACAAATATAATACCTTTTACATTAAAAATGCAAATCAAGCAAATAATCTTTTTCTAAATTTCTAAATTTGACTGAAAAATCAATTTAGAGTAAAAATAGTTTACACATCAATTGTGCCGGAAATGCATGAACAAAGTTTCAATTTAAAAAATTTATTTTTGCTGAATTTGGAGAAACTTTTTTTGGATAAAAATGTTTTTGTTTTTCATATCATTTTTGTGAAAAAATAAATTCATTCGACCTTTGATTTGTGATTGAAAGAGGCGAAGTTAAACGGTGTTAAGTCTACTTTTTACGAAATTGAGTTTTCTTTACAAATCATACTTTATCGATTTTTTACACCTATTTCAGTCAAAAATTAAGGGTTTTGAATGTTCTAATTCAAACTAAATTATGAATGAATTATGCTAAAATATTGATTTTTTCTACAATTCGACGGTCATTACAGGATTTTCACAGGTATTTAACAATCGTAAATATTATTATCGAAATTATAAAATTTTCTCATATTACAAATGTTCCTTCCTTCTGTTGAGTAGTGTTATTTGATTATGAAATAATTAACAATATGTATTCCGGATGATTATGTTAACGGTTGATGTACTATTTTTATTTTTCAATACCGGAAAAGCTAAACGGTGCTAAGTCCATCAACATTTTTATTAGATTATTACATGTGTAATATGGACGCAATAATCTTTTTTTCACACAATGGTTATTAAACTGATCCATTCATCGATACAGAAATAAGAATTAACTTCTGCTGTAAAATTCGGTTGATTATACTTAGCACCGCAACGGTTCGATTTCCCCGTTTTTATTTATCATGAACTAATCACAGGAGCATTCAAAAGATTTATTCTTCATCGAATTCGTAAGGATTTTCTTCATAAAAGTTTCTGTTTCTATGATAATTCTGATTTTAGCGTGAAATACTGATAATCTCAGAATCAATGAACATCTTGAATGCCTTGCGGATGATTTCAAAATAATAATTTCCATAGAATGTGGATAAATTTCAGTCCTGTAGAAGCACTGTAATCAATAAGTGAATAATTCAAATGAAATTATTTTTTAGGTTTTATAGTTTCATTTTCTAAGGTATACTTTTAAAGTCTGCATTATTTAAATTAATGAAAATTAAATCACATGCATATTTTATGATTAAGAAAGTCATGACTCCATGAACTATTCAATTTATTATTTTTGCGCCCTAAGTTCAATAAGACCATTGTGATTATATATATATTTTTCTTCTTTAATAAATTACAAATGGATATTGGGATTAGGGTGGGCCGAAAAAATTACATTTTTGAGAATCGAAAACAGCTAGGCTAAAAAGTTGCTACATGTTATTACAAACAAAAAACTCTAATGGCTTTTTTAAACCAAAATTGGTCCTACGGAATTGCAATGAGGTTGAACATTTTATATTTTGATAATTTCAAAAAATTTCCCTAGGGGTATGGGCCATTCAAGTATTATGTAAGCATTTTGAGAGAGGAGGGGGGGTCTAAATAGATGCTTATTCCTGTATATTCGTAATGCAAAACTATGCTTAAAATGGGGGGGGGGGCGGTCAAGAATAGGGATAATTATGCTCACGTAATACTTGAACAGCCCATATAAAAATTATGGTAATTTTTTATGCACAGATATAACTTTTCAAAGTTAGAATTTCTTGAAAATTAGCATAAATTACATTTTGTAAATATTTGTTCATTTTCATTCAAATACATGTTTTTATTTATTATTGTGGATGACATGCCTTTAGTTGTTTAGTTTGTACTGAAGAAAAAATATATAATTTCCTTAGACCTCACAAATTTTTAACAAATTTAACGTCAAGGAAAAGTTGTTTTCGAAACTGAAGGAAAGTATGCCTTGTTTTTCCGGTGCAACTAAAGACATGTCATACATGAAAATAAAAAATAAATTTTTCAACAAAATTTAATTAATACTAAAAAATGTCATTTTTGCTCAGTTTTCAAAAATTATAATTTTTTATCAGCATTTGATGCCAAAACCTATATATAAAACAAAATTACCATAATTTTCGAACACAGAAAAATTTTGAATTATTCTCAAGATAAAAACTTGTTGACCTCAGTGCGACACCGCAGGACCATTTTTAATTTCAAAAAGTCATGAGATATTTTTATTTGTAATAACACCAAAAAAAAACATTCAGCACTAGCCATTTTCGATTTAAATTCTTTTAGTATTTTCGGCTCATCCTAATTGGCATACTTTGATGCAAAAACAGAAAACATTTATTTAATCAAACAATGAAATATTACAAATAATAAATACAAAATATTTAACAGACTGAGGTGTGGTAATATTGATATGTGCGTCTTTTATTCTCATTGAAAACATGAAATATGACCCAGGATATTTTTATTATAAGAGATTTATGGTGTAAGGTTTCACATCTGGAAACTTTGGTATTTGATTTCCCCTTTTTCTAAACCTAATTACGGTCAGATCGAATTAGTTAAACCAAACGAAGCATAGCAAGTAGGTCGAGTTCAATTTTAATAGATTCAAGTTAAATGATGACGACGAAGAGCTGGACCAGAGACAGGTGTACGTAACACAGTAGGAAGAAGGTTCAATTCTTGGTCGTCCCCTGCAAGTGCCATATGGCAGGTTATCGCTTCCCCGACAGGAAGTGGGTTGTAAAGCGAAGCTAATGGGATACCCGAAGCCTGACTCCGGTGACGAAGGAATGTAATTTTCTGAATGAATTCGTCAGGAAGCGCCTGATTGGTGCTTATGGCGCCGATGTCAACGATACTAATCTCGGAGAAAGAGGTATACGAGTATGATATACTTGTATCCACACTAAAAGGAAGACATTAAAAGAGTTGAAAAGTAGGCAGAGATGAATCGATTCTAAATTCTTTTTTAAATATCTGACAGTCTTTTCAGAATCTAAAAACCACTCTGTGATTAGTTTAAAACTTGTTCTCTCATAAATGTCGAAATTTTCTCTCTGAGATGCCGTCCACATATCACGTGCACAATTTTTTATCACTTTTTGACTACCCGCCTCCCCCTCTTGTGGATAAGCGTGGATTTTAAAAGACCTCCTCCCACGGCTCCTCTGTTGTTGATATTATAAACAAGGAGGCCAGAAGGAAAAATAGTGATAATTTTGCTGAAAATTCGTGTTTTCTTAAAAATATAGGCTTAATGATAGGAAGTAGAAAGTCCGAACAAAAATGCGTGAAAATATTTTCCATTTGTAATGTTTTTCTGAAGAGAAGTTCGCAAATTCAGGTGAAGACTTGTCCACGTTTACCCGGCCCTCAAGGAAAACCTTTACAGGTATCACATTTTATTATAATATAAATTGAAAATTATCTGCAAAAAATTAGTCATATTAGGCCCCGCGTGCCTAAAAAAATGTGTTTCGTAGCCTATTAGGACGTTAATTAATTCGTTCAAATCTCCCACTCCCCTACTCCTACTCATTTTGCCACTTTTCTCCAATTTTGCTGATTTCCCTCCCATAATTCCCCTCCTATCACATTCCTTACCTCACCATATTCCCAAATATCTCTCCCATTACTTTCGACTCCACTTCCCCAACCTTCCTTACCCTCACATCTTCACCCTGTTCCCCCTCCATGTTCTTCCCCACACTTCCCTTACTTCTTCTCTCCCACTTCCTACACCTTCCTATAAGTCTCCCCTGCTCTCTCCCTTTCCCCTACTAGCACTTCTTCAACTTCCCCCCTTTCCCGTTCGGCCCCTCTTCACACTTATTCATCCCTCACTTCATCTCACTCTTCCTCTGAGGGAGAAAGTACGATGGACGTACGGAAAACTTCCCCTCCCCGCCCCTTCACTGACCTTACTTTTTATCAGCTCACTTCTCCTACTTTCTCTTCCATTCATTGCCCTTCTTTCTTTTTCCCTCCCTTCCCTATTATCCTTCTCCATACTTCACCTATACACTTTTCCTCCCTCCCTCTAGTTAACCTCTCCTCGTTTTGACGACTTCCCGTCCCCTCACTTCTCCCTGCTCTACTGCCCGGAGAAGAAGTTCAACAGTCGGGCGAACTACTTTCTCCCCCTGCCATCCCCTTCACTTTCCCTACTTCTTATCACCTCTCTTTCCCTTATTCCCTTCCCCCTCACTTCCTCTAGCTCCCCATACATCCTCTCCCATCACTTCACCACCCTTTCATAGTTCCCCCCGTACTTCGCTAACCCCCCAAAATCCTCCTCATTTTAAATCCCCTATTTCCCCTCGCTTTTCATTCCGGGAAAATAGTACGACAGATTGACGGACTACTTCTCTTTCCTTCTCCCTCAGTTCCCCTACATCTCATCACCCCACTCTCCCACTCATGATTCCCCTCCTCTAAATTCATCTACTGCCACTCCCTGTTCTTTTTGTTCTCCTCACCTCCTCTACACACTTCTACTTCCACTCACGTCACTTTTTCTCGTTCTTCCTGTGGGCTTTAGGGGACAAAGTACGACGGACGTACGAACAACTTCCTTTTGCCGTCCTCACTTGCGCTACTTTCTTTCACACCACTTTCCTCAGTTCCCTTCACGTCACTTTCTAAACCATCCCATACTTTCCTCCCTTCTCACTTCCCGAATCCTCCGATACTCCCCCTTTCCCTCAGTTCCCCCCCGATCCCCTAATTCTGCTTCTCTCACTTCCTCTACTTCCCCTTCCTTTCCATAATATACCTCGACTCACTTCTCCAACCTTCCCTTTTTCTCACTTCTCCTGTTTTCCCTCCCCTTATTTTCCCTAGCTCTACTTCCCATTACTTCAGTTCTTCTCGTTCTCCCTTTCTGGGGACAAAGTACGACGGAGGGGCTACTTTCCCTTTCGCCAAATGTTGAGGTTAAGTTAGCCTGTTACAATGTATTTTACTATTACAAGCAATAATATTTCAAATATGAACGATTTATCACTGAATATCATTAGTACTGATTAAATTATTTACATTTTTACTGATTCAGATTTAGAGCGCTCCCTGTCTTCTTTCCTCACTTCACCTACTTTTCATCACCTCACTTTCCCTACTTCTCCTTCTCCTCACTTCCCCAAGCATCCCATACTTCTTCAACCTTCAACATTATTCCCTTCTGCTCACTCCCTCTCACTCCATCACTCGGGGAAAAAGTACAACTGACGTAGCTACAAAACCCTAAAAATAAACAAACTTAATAAACATATTTTTTAAATCTCATTCATGAATCTAGTTACATTTTATTTTTCATACAGCTACCTAGTCTCAATGCTGCAACAACATCGAAATTTTGTTATGATCCTCCTTTGCCATATTTCAGCCGGAAACTTTTACCCTCTGACAAATTACCAGAAAAACCCATGATAGAGTAGCGATTATGGCTGTGGGAGTGAAAATAAAGCTTAGGTACCGGAACCACAAATGAGGGTGAAACCAGAGAAACCAAGAAATGAGTCTTTGACAGTGAGAGGGGGTTAGGGGAAAAAAGCTAAAAAGTGAATAAGTGAGTAAAAACAAAACGGTGAAACCGCATAAAAAAGCACGTAAACGAAGCGGCGTAAAACGTTCACTATGAAGACGATGAAGAAGAAGAAAAAGAAGGAGCGAAAGGAAGATAAGGAAAAAGAAAGAAAAGAGTTACGGGCACGGGTGCACCAAGCGTGACAGTGGGTGCCGAGCACCTGCCCATTCTTGGAGAAAGAAGCCAAGGTACTATAGAGTGTATGTACGTGGGGTTGTGATTTATGGAAACTAAGTCTGGGTGGAGCAAGAGCCTCCCTCGACGACCACCAAAGGGGTGTGCTCTGAAAAGAATGAAATTATGGTCTTCAGGAACTTACTTTAAAAGCAAAACTGCGAATATTTATGCACAAGTGGTTTTGAAATGAGGGAAGTTCGGAAAGGAAATTTAGAACCACGAAGTTTGGTAAGCCGGGGCAAACCGGGACACACTGGGGAAAATGGGTCACTTATAATTTTATATTTTATAATTTAATTTCTCTTTTTCTGAGCAAAGATTCGAAAGATATTTCATTGTTAGAAGCCGATATTTTAAATTATATAAATGAGCATCGTAATCCGTACTCTTCTATACAATGTATTAATACTATAGGTCAATCGAATTGTCTTGAATCAATAAATTAATGGAAAAAGTTTTATATTTGTGGTAAAAATATTCCCTCAAAATTTCATCAATTTATCTGCAATACACATTCATACACACACAACATATACATCCGGGCAATTGCTTAGAACATTGATCTAGATATTTTTGACATTGTTGAATTGAGGAACGTTCAATTAAACGAACAAATTTTTTTTAAATTGTTACTATTACAAAGCTTCTTCTATGAGGAAGCAAAAATAGAGGAAATCGATGACTCACTTGCTTCCTCTAGCATGGAATTCCCTATCTAATAAATCTTGGGGATAATGGAATTAGATCCTTGGAAATCACGGAATTGGTTATTTTACAGTTACACGGCGATTGAAAATTTTCTTTTTCTTGAGTATGTCTAAAGTAAATGAGTTTCATATAAACCTACTTTATTGAAAGCATTAGACTTTATTAACTGGAAACATCAAATTAGTAATGATCAAATCTTGTTATAGTCGATTCACTCAAGCGCCAATAAAGCAAAAAGAAAAAGTCCCACACTTTGCTCCAACAAGGCACAATCATGAGCTGCAATGCAAATTACTCAAACTTGTTCTGCGATTTGCAACGGTCAAATTGCGTCGTAAAGTCCGAGGACTTATACAGCCAACGAGTTTTCCCTCGAATTGACGTAGTAGACCAGGCTCATCTTCCGGATACGAACGATTGCAAAGGATAGAGTAAATTTAAGTGTATCCGCCAACAATGTCGAGCACCAAAGTCATAAAAAAGAGGTCTGAAATAATGCTATAAAAGAGTCGACCCACGTGCAATAAAGTGCAACAGAACATTCGCCTTATGGCCCTCTTATTATAGTATAAAGTGTCAACACATTCACTATGAAGAAAGGAGTATGCTACTCTGACTAGCGAGTTTGTGAATAATAAAAAAAAATAATAAAATTGGGACTTATATTTGTAGTATCTAAAGGGTCGTTTAGAGCTTTATAATCGAGACTTTCAGAGAATACAAAGAACGTATATTCCCACCCACGTAATTCTCCGAGCATATTAAAATATTAATATAGCAATATTTATAGGACAGGAGGCTTTCGAAAGAGCATAAAATCAAGAACGTATGTTCTCTTCTGTAAATGAACTCGAGTTCTACAATTCGATGGATTTGTTATTCAAAATGACTAATAAAAGTAGAAAATGTTGTGAATAGAATATATTGGAATAAAATTATAATATTCTAGGTGATCAAAATTGCTAAGACAGTAATTTGAATTTAATCTATGAATGCTTCTCAGAATTATTTAATTCAGAAGGATTTGAACTTGAAACGATTCAATTATAGGGTTGCTACAAAATCCTAATTTCGAAATTCCCTGACTTTTTCCTGACTAATTTTTCATTTTCCCTAACAGTTATACACTTTTATTTCAAGTATTAAACCAACCTTATATCTAGGAGAACAATAATGTGAAAGTAAAGAAAAACTTGTGTCTAAATATATCTCAAATACAACACAAGTACAGATTGGAAGATCTTAAGTAAGAAAAATTTGCACTAAAAAAATAGTAAATCCACACATATTACAGCTTAGAATTTAACCTTAGCTTAACCTTAGATTAGCATTTCTAACCAAATATATGAATTCTTAAACAAATAATTGATTTTTGAACCAAAAAAATATGAATTTTCAACTAAGGAGATTTATGTTCTACCAAGAAAGACGATTTTTTAACTAAATACAAAAAGTGTTGAATAAAAAAGATAAATTTTCAGCTAAAAAATTAATTTTGAACCAAAAAAAAAATGAATTTCTAGCATGAAATGAAATAGTTAAATTTTCAGTTAAAAAATTGGTTTTAAACCTGATAAAAAGAATTTTCAACAAAATAGTTAAATTTTCAACCAAAAAGTGGAATTTTCAACTGAAAAGATGAATTTTTAACAGAAAATGGAATAGGCGGAATTTCAGTTTGAACAAATTAATTAAATAATCAGGCAAATGTCTAACAAAAAACGAATATTCAACAAAAAAGTTAAATTTTCTACCGAAAAAGGGAATTTTCAACCAAAAAGATAAATTTGCAACCAAGAAGATTAATTTTTTTACCAAAAAGATAAATCTTTGATAAAACACATAAGTTTTGAACCAAATATTTGAAGTTTTAACAAAAAATATGGATTTTAACCAAACAATTGAGTTTTTAGCTGAAAAGATTAATGTTCAACCAATGTGATAAATTTTCAACTAGAATTATGAATCTTCAATCAAAGAAATGAATTTTTAACGAAATAGTTAAATTTTTAACCAAGCAG
Organism: Andricus grossulariae; assembly: GCA_011634705.1. Classification (NCBI taxonomy): domain Eukaryota; kingdom Metazoa; phylum Arthropoda; class Insecta; order Hymenoptera; family Cynipidae; genus Andricus; species Andricus grossulariae. The sequence goes on from JAABKJ010007179.1 coordinate 18,445, forward strand.
GTGAATTTTCAATTAGGAATATTAGTTATCTACCAAAAGAGACGAATTTTCATTTTAAAAGTTAAATTTTTAATCAAAAATGAAGTTATTATATTTTCAGCTAAAAAGCTTAATTTTGAACCTTAAGAAAATAATGTTTACAAAATGCTTAAATTTTACACCAAAGAAATGAATTCACAACCAAAAACACGATTTTTTTACTGAGAAGATTAATATTCTACCACAAAACACGCGCAGTTAAATTTCTAGTGAAAAAAATTAATTTAAAAAATAAAAGAATTTTTTTCAAAATAGTTTCGTTAATATGGATAATAAAACTTTGATAGACCACGTCCCCTGAAGGTACCTCTTATTTTTTTGATAACAACAAACAACAAACAAAAAATTTAATAGTTGATATTTCGGCCAAAAAGATATTTTAATTTTTAACGATAAACTGTTAAATTCAAACAAAAAGACGAATTTGCAACAAAATAGTTGAATTCTCAACTAAAACATATTAATTTTCAACCGAAAAAGGTGAAATTTCTACCTTGAGAGATGAATTCTTAAATCATAAAGAAAAATTTTGTACACATGAGTTGAGCGTTATATCAATTAAGAAAAAAAATTAATCCAAAATGTTGAATTTTCATGTCAAAGAGACGAATTTCCTACCAAGCAGTTGAATTTTAAATAAAAAAATATGTGCATTCAACAAAAAAGTTAATTTTCAACCAAATAATTTAATTTCTTACCAAAATTGTTGAATTCTCAACCCAGAAAAACAAATTTCCAACTAAAATGAATAAATTTTCAATAAAATTGTTGTATTTACAACAAAACAATAAAATTTTCTACCAAAAAATAAGATTTTCAACCGCGAGATGAATTCTCAACCAAAAAACTTATAAAACAAAAATAAAATTATACGTTTCTAAGACTTACATGGATACTAAGCGTTCCCATTTGCTTAAAATTTTTGGCTCAACGAGAGGAAAACTGCAGCAAGCTTTCCCTAGCGCAGCCGGTTATCAATACAGTAAAACCTCGTTTAGCCGCTATGCCTATGCTTTCTTAGCCACGTTAGTAACAATGCTTTGTACACCAAAGATCAATCTACGTTCGTTTGTTGCTCACTTTTATATGCTTATGTGGTCAAATTTTATTTCACCTTCTCAAATATATCAAAAATAATTAATGTTTTCGAATTTTGTACTTCTTCCGTGTTATCCGAGTTTATGCTTATCCAAGGTATCTCCTCCCGCATTACCTCGGATAAACGAGGTTTTACTGTAGTTACTATTTTCAATGAATTTTTTCAACAGGAAAAGTTATTTAAACGCGACGTTGATGTCTAAAGAAGCTATAAGTGCAAACACAATTCGGGGTTTCCCTTACATTCCATGATTTTCCTTGACCATTTATAAATTCTCTGACTTTCTCCGACTTTCCAGAATTCCCTGCTTTGTAGAAACCCTCAATTTATAATTTCTTATTGAAAATTGATAAATTCTTAATGCTTTGAGCTCATTAAAGTTTTAATATTTCAAACGTAAAATTACACAATAATTCTTACTTACAATTGATGGTAGGAACCTGCAATCATTATATATTCCATGTACGAAAAAGAGTTTTAAATGGTACATGCAAAATAATTAAAACTCTGAGGCCTCCTGCACCCCTTATTTTTGTCTTAATGGATAAAGTAGATGTTGCTGCATCAATAAAAAGCCGTGATTATTATACTTTCTCCGAGATAATTCTCGAGAATGGAACACTTATCTTATTGACAGTCGAAACTACCTCGTTATACTTTCCTTCTTTTTCTGAGCCTCAATAGCTGAAAGGGAACCTTACCGATTGCACCTTTGCCGCCGTCACGTTATGCGAAGGATTTTTTTTAATGTGTAAATGCTTGTAGCATAATAACCGTTAATAACCAGCTTTTGCGACAACGAGTGCCGCTAAGTGTTTGCGCGTGGGCTCTCTTTTCTCTTAGAATATTGCGAGCAACCTAGGACAGGTTCTTTTATCGTTGAAGGCGGATTATAATTGATTAGGTCGAGAAAAAGAAATCGAAATGTTGTACAAAATATTTTTATTTATTTGATATTGAAAGTTTGAACAGAAAAAAGAGAATATAATAAATTAACGTTTATGAAGAATTATGTATAAAGAATAAGAATATGATCTGGTGAACGTAAAACTTCACTGGAAAACTGATTCTGACAAATTGGTGTCATTACTCTATACTCCAAAAAAAAAACAATTTCTTTACTCTTTCATTACTTCTCGGGTGTAAAAGTACTTTTTGCACCTCCAGAAATTATTACACTTTGTAGTCAAGGTGTGGCAAATATGAACATAAGTGCAGTAATTTCTTTTGAAGGCTCTTAAAGGCTATAATAACAAACAAAATACAGAAAACAAGGACGTTGTATTTAAAAAATTTCTTCAGACTGCAATCATATCTTGTGAAGGCATGGAGGAAGAAACAGAAGCATTCCAAAATTGTAAAATTATTAAATGAATACGTCTTAAATTAAACAATTTGAAAATTAATGAAAGATAAACGACTGACCAAACAGGTGTATAAAAGTAAAGCAAATGGCAGAATGCCGAGAGATAGACCGCCAAAAAAATGGTTAGAATCTGTGAATGAGACATTAATTCAAAGAGACATAAGAAGCCATAGAAACATGAGAGCTTGCATGAAAAAATGCATGGACGTGCAGGAAGCTAGAGTAGTATGCCAGGACAGAAAAGTTTGGCGACAAA
>JAABKJ010007180.1:0-18983 GCA_011634705.1 Andricus grossulariae
AAAGTAAGGGATACTATCCTGGGCAAACATGAAATTAGTTTGGCGAATGTCAGCAGTAAGCGAAGAGAAGTATTTTTTTATCTACCTAGAAGCAATTGACACTGTGACTGGATAATTCACAAGAAAATGTGTTTTTAATGGAATAATTATGTTGCATTTGGTTTGTATTACACTATTGCGTATAAGTTATTGCGTCATAAGCCAAAAATAAAGTTGGCCCCTCAGTATCGTAAAATTGCATACATCTCAGGGGCCAACAAGTAGCTTTTATTTTTTTCAACTATGAACTAATGCTCTGATCATCTACGAAAAAATATATATTGCAACCTTGAATGTGAGCATTATATGGGGGGAAAATGGTTGATGTACCGAAAGTACTTCCTATAAAAAAAATTATTGACAAATTTAAATCATTTTTCCCCCCTCTGAAAATAAACAGAATTGGTTCTTGAATTTTTTGCAGAACTTCTTCTGTACCCACTATAGCATATATTCAACCACCAAGATTGGTTAAGCCGTTTTCGAGAAAATTAGATTTTTTGAATTTTCAACATTTGTTTATAACTTTTGAAAAAAAAATTTTTTTTGATACTTGAGGTGAATTTATTTCATAGCGGTAGCCACTTACGCCTGCAATATGGATCACATCCGAGCGGGGGCACCCAGACCATTCTTAACCTGCTACGGCCTTTAATTCACGCTTTTTTTTTAAAGAAGAAATTTAAAAAGTCTGAGGGACCCACTGGGCCCATAATTCTGGATAGTATTATTTTAAAATGCAATTGAAGCTTTTTTTTTAAAGAAAAAGTCACAAAAGTCTAAGGGGCTCACTGGGCTCCTAATTCCCCATAGCATAATTTTGAAATATAAATGACGCTTTTTTGTCAAAGTCAAATTTACAAAAGTCTAAGGGGCTTACTGGGCCCCTAATTCCCGGTAGCATAATTTTGAAATTTATTTGACGCTTTTTTGTAAAAGAAAAAGTTACAAAAGCCTGAGTTGCCCACTGGGCCCCTGATTCTCAATAGTATAATTTTGAAATTCAATTGACTTTTTTTCAAGAAAAAGCTGCAAAAGTCTGAGGGTCCCCCAGACCATTCGGGCCCCTGGGTCATGGTCTACCTTGGCCTACTGGTTAATCGAACACTGGTTACCTGAAAAACGTAGAAGGTGAAATATGTCAATATGTCAAGAGGTGTATTTGTGGCACCATCGACATTCGGGTGATCCGAAAAGTAAAAATTTCGCAGACGAAAATCTTGTTCTACCGATAAAGGAAGTCGACATTTGAAGGTTCGGGGAACAAAAGGGGCTAACCCCGTTTTTTCAAATTTTTCAGGACGCCAGAAAAACGTTTGTATTTCGCGAGATTACCGAGAGAAATATATTGGATATATATGATCGATAATCTCCACTCTGGAACGTTGTTCTTCAAAATTTCATGCGAATCCGTCAAATAGTTTTCGATTTATGAGACATCAAAGTTAAGCACGAGCCTAACCCAAGGGTGTGCAGACGAACAAAAGGGCCTAATCCCGAGCAGCAAGCATTCGAAATTCTATCACTAAAAAAAATTAGAATCAAAAAGACAAACAATGTTTACTTACCTCGCTCTCCTTATCGATCAACACGTGCAACATATGATGTAAAATCGATTAGTTTCTCCGAAGCCTTTGACACAACCTAGTTACGCTAAATGGCACCACATACCCATAAAGTGGCAATGAACCTAGACAAACCGAATGAAAAAATCGTTTTCCACAAGGTGCAATGTGGGGTTAGGCCCTTTTGTTCGCTCGGCACCCCTTGGGTTAGGACCTTGACTGACTTTGATGAAAAGTCAATTTCGAAAAATTTGTGGGATAGGCCCTTTTGTTCCCCGACCCTTCATTTACTTTATTGTAAAGTTCAAGTACAATTTTTCATTAATAATATGTGTCCAATACATCTAGAATTGAAGATGAATTCCGCAAACTTTTTGTCTTTTTTTATCTATTTATCAATTTCAAATTTTTGCAGAACTTTGACTACAGCGGCTAGCGCTACCTAGCGGCAGGTTAGCTCCACTAATAACGAAATTACTGATCCCGCGTGACACACTTAACAGGTCGCCTTACAAGCCGATTCAGTTTGATGATCACATGGCGATAATGTAGAGTAATCAACTCCCCTTGAGTGGTGACCCTTCCATCCAACAAATGGCACAATACAAACAAATGAATATTGCTACATAGCAATGATGGAACAGTTGTATAACACTACGACATACAGTAAAATGCTGTAGATTAGTTCTATAATTGTTATGTAATAAATAGAGAACAGCTTCGAATACTTCAAGTATATAAAAACAATGTTTAGGTATACATTTATAAGCTTTGACGCATATGCCTAAAATTTAAATCTTGGTAACTAAGAGTTTTCGACATCCCTGATATGACGAATCTGATATCAAAAATGAAATGAACATTTTATTAGAGGGACTTCCAGAGGCGTCGCTAATAATTAATCTATCTGATATAAAAAATACACAACAGCTTCTGATAGTGAAAACAATTGACACTAGTAGAGTCGACAGAAGTTGCCGAAAAGTAGAAAAATGTTCCGAGCTCGATTCTGAGTCATTTCCTAATACATAGAAAAAATACACCAAAAGTTTTACATTGGATCATGGCTATTCAAATTTGAAACTTCTTCAGAGTCCTATATTAAAACATAGGACTTATCACGTTTTTCCTCGGAGCGCCTTATATATGGAATTGTAAAAATTTTTAGATTCCGAATTTTCTATTTTTCAATCGCACATTGCAAAATGAAACATTCTTTATATATCATATACAACTTTCATATCAACTTTCGCAATACTGAAGGCCTCTCATTATATTTTGCCCAATTTTAAGATCTTAAAATTGAAAACTTCAATTTGCAATGCTATACATTTTTGAGTAGAAGCTTTTTCACTTCAGTATGTCCAATGCTGCCTTTTTTAAAGATTGGAAGCTTCTATATGATAATCGTTCAGTAATTGATGGTACTCCATTTATAAGAAAAGAAAAGTTTGAATGTTTTTAATTTATAGATTGTCTAATATTCTTTAGGCTTTGCACTTATAAATTTACTATTGAATTACTTTATTATACCACTTTTTGCTCGATTCGAAGTTCAAAAAGCTCACTGGACAACTGTTATAATACATTTAGATGAAACAAGAAACCAAAAAGCTACAGCAGTTTAGAAAAATCCGATTTTTTTAAAAACTCACTACTCTGATGTAAAAAGCACTGCTTACGAATATCAAAGAGTCAATACGTAACAGATTTCAGTGCAGTATCGGCCATCTTGCTAGTAGTAGACCAAGACAGAATAAAACACATTGGGAAAGGTTAGAAGTGTGACATTCATTATTTTTGTTACAAGTCAAAGGCGTGTAAAGACGTAAATGGGTAGGTGTTTCACCAACTCTATTTCTGTAACCAGTCATAGAGGTGCCTTTCTGGCCCCACAATATGTTGGAAAGGAGGAGGGGTTTGACCAACATTACTTTCGTGACCAATGAGGGGGGTGCTTTAACTTCTCCCAGGAGACTTTGGACAGGGGTAGGGATTTCACGCACACGATTATTGTATCTAGTGTTGCGGGTGCCTTTCTGCCCCCACAATATGTTGAAAAGGTGTAGGTATTTGACCAACATTATTTCTGTAACCAGTCACGTGGGTGCCTTCCCGCCTTCACAAGACGTTTGAAAGACATAAGGGTTTCACCAACCGTATTTCATTGACCAGACATGCAGCTGCCCTTCTGCTTTCGCAATATGTTCGAAAGGATTTGACCGACCCTATTTCACTGACCAGTCACAGGGGTTACTTTTTGATCCCACAATGTGTTGGAAAGGGATAGGGGTTTGACCAACATTATTTTAGTGTCCAGTGAGGGGGGTGCCTTACCTCCCCCCACGAGACGTTGTAAAATGGTAGGGGTTTGACTAGCACTATTTCTGTGAGCAGTCACGGATTGCCTCCACCCCGCCTCCACGGAATGTTTGAAAAGCTTCAGTGTTTCACCAATACTACTACAGTGACCAGTCATGGGGGTTCTTTACCGCCCCCACATTTAGTTGGAAACGGGTAGGGGTTTGACCAACTCTATTTCTGTGGCTAGTCATGGGTGTGTCTTTATGTCCCCACAATATGTTGGAAAGGGGTAGAGGTTTGACCAACATTAATTTTGTGACCAGTCAGGGGGGTGCCTTCACGCCCCCACGAGACGTTGTACAGGGTTTCGGGGTTGAACAACATTATTTCTGTAACCATTGATGAAGTGAATTTCTGCCCCCCCCCCCTCAAGACTTTGAAAAGACGTTGGGCTTTGACCAAAATTATTTATGTGACCAGGCACAGGGGTGCCTTCCCGCCTCCATGAGACCATGGAAATGCGTATTTTTTTGACGGACAAGATTTCTGTGTCCAGTTATGGGGATGCCTTTCTCCATCCACAATATGTTGAACAGATGTAGGGGTTTGATCAAAATTATTTCTGTAACCAGTCACGAGGGTGCCTTTCTGCCCTTACAAGACGATGTAAAGAGTTACGGGTTTGACCAACATTATTTCTATGAGCAGTCATAGAGGTGTCTTCCTGCCTTCACGAGACGTTTGACAGGCATACGGGTTTCATCAACAGTATTTCATTAACCTGTCATACGGGTGCCCTTCTGCTGTCACAATATGTTCGAAAGAAGTAGGGGTTTGACCGACACTACTTGACTGACTAGTCACAGATATTCCTTTTTGCCTCTACAATATGTTGGAAAGGGGTAGGGGTTTGACTAGCATTATTTCTGTGAACAATCACGGGGTGCCTGCAACCCGCCTCCACGAGATGTTTGAAAACCTTCAGAGTTTCACCAACACTATTTCAGTGACCAGTCATGGGGGTGCTTTACCGCCCCCGCATGAAGTTGGAAGGGGATGGGGGTTTGACCAACTCTATTTCTGTGGCCAGTCATAAAGATGTCTTCCCACACCAATAAGATGTTGGAAAAGGGCAGGAGTTTGACCAACTCTATTTCTGTGACCAGTCATAGAGGTGTCCTTCTGCCCCCACAATATGTTGGTAAGGGGTAGAGGTTTGACCAACATTATTTTCGTGACCAGTAAGGGGGTGCCTTCCTGCCCCGAACAGACGTTGTACAGGGTTTTGGGTTTGAAGAACATTATTTCTGTGATCATTGATGGGGGTGATTTCCCGCCCCCTCAAGACTGAAAAGACGTTGGGCTTTGACCAATATTATTTCTGTGACCAGGCACAGGGGTTGCTTCCAGCCTCCATGAGACGATGAAGATGTGTAGGGTTTTCACGAACACGATTTCTGTGTCCAAGGATAGGGATGCCTTCCTGCACCCACAATTTGTTGGACAGATGTAGAGGTTTAACCAAAATTATTCCTGTAACCAGTCACGAGGTCGTCTTTCTGTCCTTACAAGATAATGGATAGGGGTAAGTGTTTGACAAACACTATTTTTGTGATCAGTCACGGTGGTGCCTTACCGCCCCCACCTCCAACAAAACGTTAAAAGGGGTAGGGGTTTGACCAACTCTATTTTTGCGACCATTCATAGAGGTTCCTCCACGACCTAATAAGACATTGGAAAAGGGTAGTGGTTTGAACAACATTCTTTCTATCATTAGTCGCGGGGGTGCCTTCCCGCCTCCACGAGACGTTTCAAAGGCCTAGAAGTTTCACCAACACTATTTCAATGACCAGTCATGGGGGTTCCTTTCTGCCCTTACAACATCTTGAAGGGTGCCTTACCGCCTCACACAAGACGTTGTAAATGGGTAGGTGTTTGACCAACTCTATTTCTGTAACCAGTCATGGAGGTGACTTTCTGCCCCACATTATCTTAGAAGGGGGAAAGGGTTTGACCAACATTACTTTCCTGACCAGTCAGGAAAGTGCCTAAACTCCCCTTCACGAAACGTTGGACAGGTGTGGGGGTTCGACGCACACGATTTCTGTGACAAGTAATGGAGTTGTCTTACCGCCCCGATCCCCACAAGATGTTGGAAATGGGTAGTGGTTTGACCAACTCTATTTCTGTGACCAATCATAGAGGTGCCTTCACGCCCTGATAAGACGTTGGAGAATTGTATAGGTTTGAACAACATTATTTCTGTAACCAATCACGGGGGTGTCTTTTTGACGTTACGCGACTTTGGAAAGGGGTGAGGGTTTGACCAACATTATTTCTATCATTAGTCACGGAGGTGCCTTCCCACCTCCACGACACGTTTCAAAGGCGTAGAAGTTTGACCATCACTATTTCCGTGACCAGTCACGGAGGTGCCTTTCTGCTCCTACAAGTCGATGGAAAGGGGTAAGTGTTTGACCAGAATTATTTCTGTGACTAGTCCCGGGGGTGCCTGTCCGCCTCCACAAGACGTTTGAAAGGCGTAGGGGTTTGACCAACACGTTTTTCGTGACCAGTCCAGGGGGTGTCTTCCAGCCCTCACAATACGTTGGAAACGGGTAGTAGTTTGACAAAAATTATTTCCCTGTCCAGTCATGATGGTGCCTTACCAATTCCCGCAATACTTCGGAAAGGGGTAGAGATTTGACCATCATTATTTCTTTGACTAGTCACGGGGGTACCTTTCCGCCTCCACGACACGTTTTAAAGGCCTAGAGGTTTCACCAACACTATTTCAGTGACCAATCATGGGGGTTCCTTTCTGCCCTTACAACATGTTGAAAAGAGGTAGGGTTTCGACCAACATTATTGCCGTGACCAGTCAGAAGGGTGCTTTACCGCCGCACATAAGACTTTTGAAAGGCGCAGGGGTTTGACAAAAATTATTTCCGTGACCAGTTATGAGGGTGCCTTACCACCTCCCACAATACATTGGAAAGGGATAGTTGTTTTACCAACATTATTTCTATTATTAGTCACGGGGGTGCCTTCCCGCCTCCACGACACTTTTGAAAGGCGTAGCGGATTGACCATCACTATTTCAGTGACTAGTCCAGAGGTGCCTTTCTGCCCCGACAATATTTTTGACAGAAGTAGGGGTTTGACCAACATTATTTCCGTGACCAAACACTAGGGTGCCTTTCCGCCCACCCACGAGACGTTGGAAAGGTGTAAGGGTTCGTCCAACACTATTCCTGTGAGCCACAATACGTTCGAAAGGTGTAGGGGTTTGAGAACCATTATATCCGTGCCAAGTGTGAGGGATGCCTTCCCGTCTCCTCAATATGTTCAAAAGGTGTAGGGGTTTGACTAACATTATTTCTATGACCGGTCGCAGGGGCGTAAAATAGTCTGAAAGACGCGTAAAGCAAGACATTACACGTAAGTTTTAAAACTGTTACGTTTCGCGCTTTCTTCGTTATCATAGTTAATACTATTTTCTCAAATATTGTATTGATATTTTTTTCGAGACTCTAACTTGGCGAAATGTTTAAAGTTTTGTTTGGGTTTCCCGAATGCTAAATTCTCAAATCTCTCCGTCTTCAATATGCTTGAGTTTCAAAATAAAACGAACCTAGTTTCCACAAAGTCAAGATATATGGAGGTATGCTGAAGTTGTCGTAAATTGAATTTATTTCGTTCCTATAACAAAGGAAGACGAAATATTGACAACCTAGTTCAAACAATTAGGATTTGTGTCCATGCATTTTGGAGTGAGTAATTTAAAAGTAGCGATTTTTTAGTATATTAATTTTTAAAATAAATTCAAAATCTTTTTGAGTTTTCTGACAAAGCTCAGTCTTACATTTATTGCAAGGCCAGAAAAAAGGTAATCCAAACCTTTGATTGGCTTTTAAGTGAAATTGATGAGATTCTATGGTTATCATATAGATTGTAAAAAAGAATAAAAATACTTTTAAGAAGTCGTTGAGCACCTTGGCTTTATTTTTTACATTTATCTTCAAAAGATTAAATTCAAAACTTCAATTTTATTAAGTGAGTAAAATCACACTTGTACTTTCATCCATTAACTCTTAAGAGCCACAATGCGCGCGAACGGACATTGCAGAAAGAACATAATAGATTTCAGTAGCTCCGAAATATTTAATAAAGAATTCTTGGGCGAGCCTAGTGACGGGCGAACCAATCACAGGGAAACCTTACGATTTAATTATTAAATACCTAGCTACAAGTGTGCATTAGAACAGGCAAGTATTACCCTAATTTTCTGATTTCAAAAATAAAAATAAAATAATATTCAAAATTAAAACACTGAACACTAAAGGTTAGAATTCATCGCGTGTAATCTATACCTATTGTCCTACTTCAAGAACACTCTCCTCTGGAGCGTCTACCAAAAGACGACCTCGTCCTAGCGAGCGTCGAGACCGAAGTAACGAACGATGTGGGACCTGTCTCCCAGTCAACTCGCTCTCAGTGCTGGTTGAGCGTGCCATGCCGCTATTGGTTGGAAGTCCCCACTCTACTCGATGGAGAGGGGTCCTTCTATCGCTTGCTTCGTGCGGTGTTCGCAGCGAGGAAAATGACTTTCTAACGGGTGGTATTACCTGCATATTACTAGAAGTTAAGTATATTTAAAAACGGTATGAATATTCAACTTTTACATGCAGTAGTTCAACCCTATATGTTACAATTACGTTTCAAGTAGAAACAAAAAGAGTAGTAAAAAAAAGCATTTTTCTATGCGACCAAACGGCAGATTGTGAAATTTTCCGAAAGAAATTGTTATTACCAATTATGTAAATTCTTATTTACTATCCCATTTCTAGCTGTTGAATCAGGCTCAATTGTTGGATAATGTTAGTGAAATAAAACAAACAATTCCGTTGGTTAATCATCGTAAAAACTATAATTCCAGTAAAAGTCAAAGAAAAATTTTTTTTCTGCGAGGAAACGACCATTTGTGACATTTGTCTATATAAATTGTTATCAACAATATTCATTCTTTTTTATATATCATAAAAGCAGTAAATGTTACATTATGCTAATTTTTCGTTATAAATTATGACTTCTATGAAAATCTTAGTAGCTACCGTAAAAAACAAATTGTTCTATACAACAACAACAAAATTTTAATTTGTTTATAAAAATTGTTGATGATGATTAAATTAATATAATTAGAATTATTTCTGTTATATAAGGGTAAATACAATTATTCCAGCTGATAGTGATTATCTTTCTGTATTTTTTCTTGATATGAAGAATCAGAATCCTGAAATGGCCAATTTTCTCACATAATTTGTTTATTTATATTGTTGCTTCGTGGCGGAAATTGAAGGAAAGCAAACCAATATTTTCTTAAAAATTTAACGCTACGTTTGTCTCAAAAACTACTTCGAAATCGGTTAAGAAATACGACCTCAGATTTCTCACTACTTGAAAACAAATTCCGTATGTACAATAGGGCAAAATCAGAATTTGTTTATTTAAAAATAATATGAATAAGCAACAATAACGAAGATCACGATATTGAGAATATTGTTGTACATTTCATGCACTTTTCTCGAATCTCTTGAATTTTCATCAATTTTTCATGAATAAACAAATTCATTTTTCTCACAACATTTCAAAACGTGACCTAATACCAATGAGTAGATTATTTTACAATAGTTAGTTTTAATTTTTCTTTCAACGTCAAGAATCGTAGGCTCATTTGGAAAATTTCTACTCAAGTATTAGAACAATTATTATTAAGAGCGGTAGGCCACTCTCATTTGAGAGTACGAGAAATATATTATTAGAAAATACTATTACTGATTGGGGGCCCAAAAAAAAGCAAGTTTTGGAATTTTCCATTAATTTATTGCAATTAATGGTCTAAAATCGCCCCTGAACATTTTTTATCTTGAAATAATATTCACTGGATTTTATTGCAATATAAATGGATCATTTTCCATAAGGAATTAATTGAAAATATTTATACCGGGTGACAGGTACAAATCATGAATTTCGAAATAGACCAAAAAACACATTTTAAATAGTTTGAAGATTCCTACAATACTTTGAATCGTATTTTTACCAAAAATTCGCCTGAAAAACATGTGAGCTACTCGAATAATGTCGACGTCAGCGCAATGTTTTGTTTTTATTAGTTTTAATAAGTTTTCCTCATCAGTTTGATTGAATTTTTAATTGATGAAAATAAGACTTGATATAAATTAGAATAGAAGACGTGCCTTGTTCTATAGGGTAATGTTTATACAATTTTTAGAAATAAATGTGTTGTGGTGTTTGAATCTTTCTTAATTAATGCGCTTTATTATTGCTTACACGAAACCGAATACAAATGGCTTCCCGATAACAAATTCACAACAATTTCCAAATGTGCAACAAAATTTTATAAACAAATTCACCAATTGGATATTTTTCAGTTAATGGACTTAATTTTCTATGGAATCCAAGGTTTCTCTGCTTTGATAATATGCAAATTGACAACAACTGTTAATTATTTGAATAATTTTCATTAAAAAATGTTGAAACATTCAGAGACTTTTGCTTATCAAATTATCTATATTACTATAAATAATTTTTGTTACCGTTCCGACGTACCGGAAATTATGCGAGATAACTCTAACATTGATCAAGGACCTTTTTTAATAAATTTAAAAAACTTAAAACATGGCAATTCTGGAAATTTAAGAAGTAAACCTTAACTTTTTTGTTCAATATAATATTTTCTTTGATCAATCTAAATCTCTCACAAGAAATGGCACTTCGGGGAAGTTGATCAAATTCAACTATGTTGTTGAATGACAAATTTTTAAACAATTTACACACGTGAAAAAGATCTACAGAAAGCGTTCTACGGAAATTTTATGTGGGAATTCCACATATAAATTCCATACGGAAATTCTACAAACATTTCTACAAACTAATTTTGGACTAAGTTCGACTGCCGGTGAGGAGCTGCGCTCTAGAAAATCACACTCTGGACATCACACCCTTCCATCAGGTATGCGAACAACATCTTCTTCGAGAAAATTATGCTATCCACGTCAAAACCTTGCACCTACTGTGGGTTCCGCAAGCACACGAGATTGTACCAATGCCTTAGGTGTGAAAACCACATCTTCTTCTGGGAAGTCTGGGTTCTACAGTACTTTAGGGTCCCTAAAGTAAGTTCCTTGAAAACATGAGATTGATCCAATGCCCCAGGTATGAAAAACGCATCTTCTTCGGGAAAATCAGGTTCAATCTCGCATCCTCGAGGAACCCAGTCTAGGTACCCTAAGGTACTGAAAAAATCAGATTTTTCAGTAGAGGATTTGTTTTTTGTCCCTGGAGCATTGATTCAATCTCGTGTATTCGATGAACTCACTCAAGGGACTCTAAGGTACTGTAAAAACCAGACTTCCCCGAAAAAGGTGTGTTTTTATCACCTGGGGCATTAGTGCGATCTCGCGGCTTCCAGGAACTTACTTCAGGGTCCCTAAGGTACTGTAGCAACCACACTTTCCTGAAAAAGATTTGTTTCTCACTCTTGGGGTATTGATTCAATCTCGTGTCCTTGAGAAATCCACTTCCGGGAACCTAAAGTACAGCCGAAACCAAACTTCCCCGGAGGAGATGTGTTTTTTACACCTGGGGCCTTTTTTTAACCTCGTGTCCTCAAAGAACCCACTCTAAGCACTCTGAATTACTCTAAAACCCAGATTTCCCCGAAGATGTATTTTTCACACCTGGGGCATTAGTATCGTGTCCTTGAGGAACTCACTCCAGGGACCCTGAAGTATCGAAAATATCAGACTCCCCCGAAGAAGATTTGTTTTCTAGATCTGGGGCATTTATTTAATCGCATGTCCTCGAGGAACCCAATCCAGGGACCCTGAAGTACCGCAAAAGTCAGACTCCCCCAAAGAAAATTTGTTTTCTGGACCTGGGGCATTGATTCTTCCCCGGCGAAGGTGTGTTTTTTACACTTGGGGCATTGGTGCGATGTCGTGTCCTCGAGAAACTTACTTCACGGTCCCTAAGGTACTGTAGCAACCACACTTTCTTGAAAAAGATTTGTTTTCTACACCTGGAGTATTGATTTAATCTCGTGTCTTTGAGAAACCCACGCCGCGAACCCTGAAGTACAGTCAAAATTAAATTTCCCGGAGAAGATGTGTTTTTTCACCTGGGGCACTGTTTCACTCTCGTGTCTTTGAGGAACTTACTTCGGGGACACGTAAGTGCCGTAGAAACCAGACTTCCCCGAAGAAGGTGTATTTCTTACACTTGGGACATTGGCGCAATCTCGTGGCCTCGAGAAACTTTTGTCAGGGTCCCTAAGGTACTGTAGCAACCACACTTCTTTGAAGAAGATTTGTTTTTCACACCTGGGGTATTGATTTAATCTCGTGTCTTTGAGGAACCCACTCCGGGGACCCTAAAGTACAGTCAAAACCAAATTTCAGGACCATTTCGCTGGTCCAACCACTCACGCGAATTCAACTTGTCTTGGGGCAAATATCTAGTGCAGAATTTGTTGTAATTTTTTCAACCAAAATTACAATTTGCAGAACGCCGGAAGTCCCTGATATCTCAAAAAAGAAACACTGGTCGGGCGAGCGAAACGTTCCGCTGGCTCGCTCATCATGTTTGCCGCATAGCGGGTAGTTTTGAAGGTTGAAGTTGGTTGCAGAAATTTAAAAACATTGAGACGAAAATAATACGCTCATATAAAGTTGATTTTGGATAATGTCGGGACCTGCTGGCGAAATATTTCGCTGGCCCGGCCATGATGTTTGCTGCATAGGGGGTAGTTTTTAGGAGTTGAAGTTTGTTGCAGAAATTTGAACAAATCAAGACGAAAATAGTGCGTTGATAAAAAGTTAAAATTGGATAATGTCGGGGCCAGTGAAGCGTTTCGCTGGCCCGGTTATGATGTTTGCCGCATAAGGGGTAGTTTTTTGGGGTTGAAGTTGGCTGCACAAATTTGAACAAATTGAGACGAAAATAATAGGCCCATATAAAGTTGACTTTGAATAATGTCGGGGCCAGAGAAATGTTTCGCTGGCCCGGCCACTGTTTTTTTGAGTTATCAGGTACTTCCGGTGTTGCAAAAATTGTAATTTTGGTTGAACGAATTTGAACGAATTTCGCACTAGATATTTGGCCCGAAACAAGTTGAATTTGCGTGAGTGGTTGGGCCAGCGAAATGGTTCCCATATTTCCCGGAGAATCTCTGTTTTTACACATGGGGCGTTAGTTCAATATCGTGTTAAAGCGTATGAATAGTATAGGCTAAAAATTGATTTGTCGACGAGTACTTTTTTTGCCCTACTGTGGACGGACTGAAGATATACAAACAGACGCCAACACGAAAACTTCATTTTCGGCTTCACAGGGTCTGAGAAAGTGAAAATCCGATGAAAAATTGAGGTATGAAATTCAGACAATTCTAATACTTTTTCAATCATAAATAATAAGATTGTAACCATTTTCACCACCCTCATGATGATTGATGATGCGAATTCCGTTGCAAAGTCAGAAATTCTAGTATGAGTCGTTGGAATCCCCGAGGAATAGATTAAAATATGTGAGAATATTTGTAAATATTTCGAAATACCTATATGGGAAAATTCACATAATATATGGAAAATTTCGAAAGTACATAAAAGCGAATTATTATTACGATGCTTACCAATTTCTTTGAAGACGAGCAAGGCGATGAGCACAAGAGCTCCGAAAAAGGGCCTCATTTTCCTTTAGGGGTGGATGAATCTGATTTTTTTAGAATTTTCTTCGGGGCAACTTATGATTTTTCAGGAATCCACTAGCCAATATATATACTAGCCGTTCGACGTACACATGTAGATATCGTAGTGGAAAATAGGTGGTCTTTAAGTCCCTTAATACCCTTTTTATTTATTTGAGTTGACATTGTCCTCAATCTTCCAAGATGACGATGCGACAGTTATGTTAGCAATGTTTCATCACTTCACCCAAATACAATCAGGTATCAAGTTGATATGACAAATGTATCAAAATGATGCAACTTTTAGATAGCTCTATTGATGATTAACTTGCTTTAAATTTTGAGATGAATTATCTGTCATCAATTTTCCACTACGCAATACATTGTGAAATTATTCATTCCTCTGACCTGAATCATTACAAATAAGAACCGTTTGAAATTAAATTGTTAATCAAATATGCAAAAAAAAGAAGAAAGAAATGTTTTTCAGAAATCGGAAACTGCAGGGCGTTCACAACTGAAATGTAGCTACCCTGATAATTTTTCGAAGGTCTTATCGTTCTAAGAAATAAACCTGGTAGTCCAGGTATTTGAAATACATCTTCCCCGAAGAAGCTGTGTTCACGATAGAAATTTAAGATTGTTCAACCTTTTTTCAAAGGTCTTGCGATTCTAAAAAGTAAACCTGCTAGTCTTAGTGTTCAAAATACATCTTGTCCGAGAAAAGTGCATTCGAAATCGGAATTTCAGTTAACGTGGCCATTTTTTCAACGTCTCGTTCTCCTGCGAAGTAAACCTGATAGTCCAGGTGTTCAGAATACATCTTCAAGAAAGGTGCCTACATGACTACAATTTTATTCATCCTAACCATTTTTTCAAAGTTTTGTAGTTCTGGGAAGTAAAGCTGGTGGTTCAGGTGTTCAAAATACATCTTTTCCTAGAAAGTTGTATCTAGAACTTAATTAGAAGGGACCCTGGCCATTTTTTCGAGGTCTCGTCCCTCTAAGAAGTGAACCTGGTATTCCAGGTATTTAGAATACATCTTCTTCGAGGAAGGTGCATTCAGAACTGATAGTACAGTACAGCACAGAATACCATAGCATAGCATAGCACAGCATAGCACAGCACATCACAGTACAGTACAGTATAGTATAATAAATTATAATACATAATAATATAATAATTAAATAATTGATTCTTATATTATTATTATTACATATTGAAATAATTTATTCATTAATTTTATATTTTCTTTGTGGGTTCTATTAATCAGTTCGCATATGTACTTCACGTACATATATGTAGATAGCTGATTGGAAGATTTATGAGGGTATATACGCAATTAGTAATTTGTTATCTATTTTCCTTGAAATTTTTCTCCAAACTTCCATGATAGGGCTGACATAGCGAGGCTTTCAATGTTTCATATCCGCATTGTCATTTGAGGATAAACGAGAAATGGAAATAATTATTTGTATAGAAAATATTCATTTTAGTCTCTTTCAATAAAAATCGAAGAGTTGACAATATCATTCCTTAGAATATTAATTCAATGACAAAATAATCGTTTTTAAATACGGATTCTTATTAAGTGTATTTTCTTCAATAATTCCGTATCTGCCAATTATTTCTGTTTCAATCCGTATCGAAATAAATTTCATTTATTACAAGTACAAGTATGATCCGTTAACTCTCTACGTTTTTAAACAAATCTTTGCCCTTTTGTTAATTTTCAACTTGTTTCAAATTTTCTGACCTATTTCATCAGAATACGACACAAAATTTGGAACATCTGAATCTTAAAAAATTAATTATTATCATGAAATGACTTTTGATACTTCCAGTTGCTTTTGCTTCATTCTTATAACAATTGATATAAATGAAAACCCTCAATCAGCATATTCAATTTGTTCGAAATTTTTGTATCAATCTTTGACACAAGATATAGGAATGAGCGCGTTTATCTTATTGATAATTGACTAATTACATTTTTTCACTATACAGCGCGTATTAGTCAGATAAAATGAAATTTGTTCTTATTGGTGCAAGTTAAAAATTCAACTAATTGTTTGCAAATGAATGTATTTTGTTAACAATTGGTCTCTTTCAATAGGTAACTAATTTTCTTGGTTGAAAATTGGTCTTTTCTGTTAAAAATGTAACTACTGCTTCAATGTTGAACTAT
The DNA here is from genome assembly GCA_011634705.1 of Andricus grossulariae. NCBI lineage: Eukaryota > Metazoa > Arthropoda > Insecta > Hymenoptera > Cynipidae > Andricus > Andricus grossulariae. The sequence continues at coordinate 15,857 of JAABKJ010007180.1, forward strand.
TTTGTGCAAAATGCTTTTTCATCCTTGAATATTCATCATTTTAGTTAACAATTCATCTCTTTGGGTGAAAGTTCACGTATTTTGTTGAAAGTTTATCTTTTTGGGTAAAAAATTTATTTTGTAAATTCAAAAATCCTCAACTCTTGTTTTCAAAATTCATTTACTTGTTATTGAAGATTTATCATATCAGTTGAAAATTCATCTTTTTGCTTGAACATTCAACTACTTTATTGAATGTTGAACTACTTTGTTAACAATCCATTTTTTTTCAAAGACTAATTATTTTAGTCAAAAATGTGTCGCTTCTTAAATTGATCTTAACTATTTTAACTTCAATTTAAGTTGTAATCATTCTTGGTTGAAACATCAACTATTACATTTTTCGTTGAGAATAGATCTTTCTTGGTTGGATAAAGTTCAATTACTTGGTCTTCTTGTTGTAAATCAGGATTTTCGTTCAAAATTCACATTGTATACGGGTTTGAAATTGAACTACTTTGTAGAAGATTCCAATTTTAGCTGGGAGCGGGTGCAATTTTTAAGATTAACACCTGCTCCCAACGAAATCCTGCGGTTGTCCTTATGAAAAACGTTTAACTATATATATATATACCGGGAGTCCCAGACCATCCGTCCACATTCACTTCCCAAATCCGTTGATGATCGATGATTCTTAACGAACACGGATTATTAGGTGCCCAATGACGGAAGTTCCACGTATTTACTTCCCCGCCACTCTTAAATATGCATTCATCCGAAAATAGTCTGGTCCGACGAAATTTTCTTCTTGGCATCTTAACCAATTGCAGAATATCAGGCGTTGCTCGAAATCAAGGTTATCATCCTCGCGCCGTCGAAGTGAATCATGTGGTTCAACAATTGCAGATGCAATCACATTTGCTGATCGCTCATTTCTAACTCGTCGTTGGATTACCCTTCCTTTTTTATGGTGGGGCTGCACAATCCCATCTGTCCATATTCTTCTAGGCAGGCGCAAAAAAACTTTCCGAGAATGAGGAAATCTGTTCGAAAAACGTTGTCGCATTCGAATATACCATTTCTGAAAAAGCTTTATTTAATTCATAGTCTGGTACGGAATATCCAATCGATTAGAAAATTGTTTTATCCAGATCAAACTTACAAGGGTAGGACGTTAGCATCAAAGTGTCGCCACCATCATTTTGCGAGGTAAGTTTGAGTCAAATAAAATATTTTTTCAATCAATAGGATATTCCATACCAGACTATAAATTGAATGAAGGTTTTTTAGAAATGGTGTTTTCGAATGCTGAGCCGAACGACATGCTGCAAGTTTATTTTGAAGCAGGGTCCTTCGCTGGTGCTGAGAGACTGTGGCGACAACGTTTTCCTAACAGATTTCCTCATTCTCGGCAAGTTCTATCGCACCTGTCTAGAAGAATAAGGACAGATGGCATTGTGCAACTCCATCATAACGAAGGAAGGGTCATTCACCGACGAGTTAGAAACAAGCGACCAGTGGATTTCATTGCATTCCCAATTGTTCAACCACATGATTCACTTCGACGGTGCGAGATTGATTCTGGGATTGGTAAGTCTACAGTCCACATCATTTTCAAGGATAGTAAATTTCATCCCTACAAAATGGAGCTGTATCAAAAGCTGAATAACTTTGATTTCGAACAACGCCTGACATTCTACAACTGGTCAAGACGCCAAGAAGAACAATTTCATCGGACCATACTTTTTTGGGATGAATGCACATTTAAGAGTGACGGGAAAGTGAATACGTGGAACTTCCGTAATTGAGCACCTAATAATCCACATTAGCTAAGAGCCATCGATCATCAACGGATTTGCAAAGTAAATGTATGGTGTGAGATTATTGATGAACAAATAATAGGTCTGATATTTTCCGATGACGACTTAGATCGCTTTAGATACGTAGAGCTTATGGAACGACAATTGCCGATTTTATTGGAAAATCTTCATCTTCAATTAAGCCGCGATATGTGGTTTCAGTAAGATGCGTGTCCATCGCATACCGCACATATCAGTCGAGCGAGTTTAGATCGTTTATTTCCCAAAAAGTGGATTGGAAAGTATAGCTCTGTCAATTATCCACCTCGATCCCTAGATCTTACTGTGCTAGAATATTATTTATCGGGAAGAGTAAAGGATATAGTTTGCCGCGAGCGTCCAACTACAAGAGCCAACATGATTCATAGAATTACCGAAGCAATGAGATCACTAGATGCAGCAGAAATTAGACGAGCTGTTGATAACTTTCAAGTCAGAGTGCAGGCCTGTATTTCGCAAGGTTGAGCGCAATTTGAATATTAAAGATTTCTAATACAGGTTTGCAAAGAATATTTTCGGCTTTCAGTATTTCTAATGACGTTAAATGAAATTAACATACAATTTTGTTTCTTTAGTGAAAAAATGATTATTTAGTTTGGTCATTACACTATAATTTATTATGTTGTGATAAATCGAGAAAAATGTAACTAAGATAAACCTTCTAGACCTAATTGTAAAAAAAAACCATACATGCTTTGAATTAAATACTCAGTGACCTTCTCCGATGATAATACGGATTTCTCCTAATCTTTTTATTATTCTCTGGCACACAATAAACGAATATAATAATAATGGCACAAATATTACAAATACATAGTTAATATAGTCTATTTTTATTCTATTTTATTCTATTTTATATGTTCGTGAAGTTAGCACAACAACCGTAAAATATCCAACTTTTGTTCAATGAAATCGTTTGGTCATCGTTTGGTCATGTTTGGAAACACATTTCTGACATTTGAATGTCGCAATTGTGTGACTTATCGAATAAAAAAGTCATTGGCACCATACTCGCGAACGGCGCCTTCTCAAGTAGTATCAGCTTTCTTCGGTCAGCCATATCCTTAAACAGAATATGAGTCAGATATACTGAAGAGGAAATTTTAAAAAAAAATTAAGCTTTTGGAAGACATGCATTATTTCCGCCTTTTTTATTCCTGTGAAGCGGGGCTAAGGTTTTACTTTCCAGGAGTAAAAAGTGACTTCATATGCAAGTAATAAAACACCAGTAGTATAGCTAGGCCGGTTCGGCGGCACTACTACGTAGTTCAAGCTGCCGCCTACAGATG